>CAKAOI010033823.1:0-80210 GCA_916701655.1 Sebastiscus albofasciatus
GAAATAACAAATAACAAGCGCCAATTTACTTGAGGAAGCAGGAGGCCCAACCCTAACACAGGGGAACATGTCGACACGGAAGGGTCCGATTCGGCTGGTGGGTTCGAACCTTCAACCCTCCTGCTGTGAGACGACAATGCTCAAACTGTTTGGGCCAGAAAATTTTTAATTTTTAAAGTATAAAGCTGCTGTCTGTTTATGCTAAATTACACTGGATCATATCTACTTTCAAAGAAGCAAAGAGACGAAACTGACAAAATACAATGGTGATTGAGCCCACTGATGAAAATATAGCAATATTAATGTATTTACAGTATTATAGACTGGGTGTCTGTGGGCACATTACTGGAAAAAATGCTGTATTACAGTTTTTCTCCATTGTATATGCAAAAACAAAAATGCATACAATCCTAAAAAATAGAATTTCTCTATTTTATTTCTATGCTCACGTATCAAAAAGAAACGACTACAAATTGCTATACTCTGAGCACAATTGTTTTTCTAATAATTTTTCTATTCTATTGTCATATTCTACTGAAATGGCCTGTATTGAACATTAAGATATTATAAATATAATAAGCATTTTCAGTCCAAAATGGCCAGCAGTGGATGTTGTCAAAAAACATCGGAGTTTCATATCTTTTGCTTCTTTCAGTCAGTATTATTTGGTCTAAACTTGAGGAAATAACTATGAACTGAACTATAAGCCAGATGCTGATATTTACTCCATATCTGCAGTCCTGCACGTATAATGTTTGTGATCCAACCACTCTTACACCAAAATTTCCACTTTAACCCTCTTAGACTGAGAAGTGTGAACCTGAAGACTCATTTGAGATGCAGCTCAGCACTGCGTCAAGTTGTTCTAGTCATAATTCAGAAATAAACATGAATTAATTAAAATAAATTGTATAAAGGGTTTGGAACATTATGATTTAAGTATATGGTCATCCCCATGCTCTATTATGTCTCATAAGTTGTTGCAGTAATTTTTGTGTTGATATCATTTGTTATACAGATTTGGTGCTGAATTTTACAATTTTTTACCACTCAAGAGTTAATAAAAATGATCAATAATCCCTCCAAAATACCACATTAAAACACCAAGACCTTGAGGAACACCATAGAAAAAGCCACGCTGTGATTTGGTATCAAAAACTTTTGACATTTGAAGATTTCTGTGAGAATATTTTTCATTTTTTGGCGATTGGATGGCGAGCATTTCTGTTCTAGAAACTGCTCGGAAACCCCCTTATTGTCAATCTAGCTAGGAAAGCCATCCATCCTCTGAATGCTCTAGGGCTCTAGTTTGTGGCTGTAAGGTTTCATGAGGCTGTGATTATCCTAGCCACCACAGGTCATTTTATACAGTGAGGTTAAGTTTCAAATGGTCTCATTACAATGAAATGTCTCCTATGGGGACAAACATCATCACACATGAATACAACTGGCCTCGTTGGATCCACAAGAGTCTCAGCTTCACAGTGATACCCAACTTATGTAATTCAAGATTGTTTAGGAACCCCAGTATGCATAAATATTCAAATACACCATTTTAGAATATGCAAAAATAACACATTTATACTGCATTCATAAATACTGCATGGTTTTTGCCCAAAACTGATTATCATAAAGTGGGCATGTCGGTAAAGGGGAGACTCGTGGGTACCCATAGAACCCATTTTCATCCACATATCTTGAGGTCAGAGGTCAAGGGACCCCTTTGAAAACAGCCATGCCAGTTTTTCCTCACCAAAATTTAGTTTGACAGGGTTACCATTGGATTCCTCATAGTTTCTAGTTTCATATGATATCTGTACCTTCACTCTAGCTTTAAACCTGCAACAGCCTCTGAAAGACAGTCAAGTCGGTCGGGATCGCGGGTCTCAGGGGTTAAGAGTTTTGAATTTTGCAAATTCATACATCGTGGCATCCCGAAGGATCCTCAGGACTCTAAACTTGTAATTTTGTGGACAGGAATAATTTTCCTGTCCACAAAACGGCATGTTTGAACACAAGAATTAACAAAAAAAAGCTACCGTTTTCCTATTCGTCAGGACTCGGATCATAATTAACAGTAACATTAAGCATTAGAAATACACAGAACATTACAAACGAGAATGTTTATTACTAATAAATTGCCAGAGACACTAGCTGAGGAGACTCCAGTGGCCTGAAGTCTGTCCAGAAAAACAAAAATAAAAAAAACTATGCAGACATTTAACTTCAAAGCGGTTACTTCTAAAAACCAGTGACACTTGACAAACACAAACTAAACCAGCATAGAAACTTAAACAGTTTGCTTGTTATGTAAAAGGTATGTCGATTTAACAGGAAGTCATGCCACAGTTGCATGTGGCCAAATAATTTTCCCTCCATTACATCCCACACATCTGTATGCTTTCAGATGTCTGGTGAATTTCCTGGAAGAAAGAAGCGTGCAGGCAGTCGTTTCAGATTTAAGGAATTATAACTAAAATCATCTTGATACACTTGATTCCACGTAAAGGGGGGAAAATACCAGAGGTGTCGTCTGAGGGAGGGATTGTGAAACACAATTCCTTCATTACAGATCAAAAGACCAAGATATCTATGTTGACAACTGAATTTGAATCCTAAACCCATTGAACAACTTCTTAATCTTCCACCCCGAAAACCTGGAAGCATCAGAACCAAAAAAAATTACTGAAAACTGTTTATTTTGTCAAAAAAGCTCCTTTACAGCGCCAAGATTTTCAAGCTGTAAAGCCAGCAAACATGTAAAATACAAGCCTTACAATACATTAGAATCAAAACGGGTACCAAAAAGTACAGTAAAAATTACACTTCCATTGATGGAAATGTGGAAGGGGGAAGAAAAAAAAAAACACCAAAGGGAAAAGTAAAACCTAAAAATGATAGGATTAAAAAAAAAAAAAAAAGAAAAAAAAAGGAAAAGTTACATTTCGGATGTTTTCTGTACAAATGGTCTTCTGTCATAAAAGAGGTTGAGTCATGCCCAGTGCGTCCATCCAGCCGTCGGTCTCACTGGATCACTGGAGTCCTGAGGGACGACACACAACTTCAGTCACACCTTTTTAAACACTTCACATGCTCCCAAGATTTCAGAAAAGTATATTTAGAAAATCCTACTACGGCTGTCAAAGTTAACGCAATAATAAAGCAAATTCGTTTCAACACCGCCAGTTTCATTAATGCAATCATTCGGAGGTTGTAGTGGGCTCAGTTTTAAAGCTAGAGTGAAGATACTGGTATCATGTGAAACTAAACAAAACCCAAAGAACCACACAGGTTGTCGTGAAGGAGGTTAAATAACGCTCAATTTTGGCGAGGAAAAACTGTCATGTCCATTTTCAAAGGGGTCCCTTGACCTCTGACCTCCAGATATGTGAATGAAAATGGGTTCTATGGGTACCCACGAGTCTCCCCTTTATGATAATCACATGCAGTTTAGGGCAAGTCAGTCAAGTCAGCCGTGACATAAAAAATGTACTCATATTTTTATTGTTCAAAATGTACCTCAAAAGGAGATTTGTCAAGTATTTAATACTCTTATCAACACAGGAGTGGACCAATATGCTGCTTTATGCAAATGTATGTATATATTTATTATTGGAAATCAATTAACAATGACAAATATTGTCCAGAAACCCTCACAGGTACTGCATTTAGCATAAAAAAAATTCATTCATTCACGTATCTTGAGTTCAGAGGTCAAGGGACCGCCTTTGAAAATGGCCATGACGGTTTTTCCTCGCCAAACTTTAGCGCAAGTTTAGAGCGTTATTTAACTTCCTTTGCGACAAGCTGGTATGACACGGTAGGTACCAATGTATTCCTTAGGTTTTTTTAGTTTCATATGATACAAGTATCTTCACACTAGCTTTAAAACTGAGCCCGCTACAAACCAAACAATGCAAGTTCGTTAAAGAAATTAGTGGCGTTAAAATAAATTTGCATTATTGCGTTATCTTTGACAGCCATAAATTAAAGACATTATCTTGGACTTAGAGAAACGGACATTTTCCACCATTTCCTGACATTTTAAAGACCAAACAATTAATTTAGATAATAATTGGAAGTTTAATGAATAATGAAAATAATAGCAACCCTAAAAAAAAAATAGAAACTTCATCCACTAATTAATATTTTTTAAAGTGCCCCCAAAATTTACAAAATGACCCAGTTTTTAATAACAGTGGGGCCAAAACTGACCCTCAATTTCTTTATTTTTTTTTTATTTCCTACACTGACTGTCAGTAGTTCTAGCCACGGCGTACCTTGCGCTACCATGTGATCATCAGTATGGCTTGTAGCCGGTCTGGTGTGTCCCCCGTCTTGGAGTTTTCCCGTAGCTGCCGTTGCCCTGGTCTGTGGGTCAGAGAGGAGAGACGGGTCAGATTCAGACCCTCAGCAGGCAGCAAAGACACAGCACTATACAACCATATATTATTATTCACTTTATACCTGAGAGTGAGAGGAGTTGTCGGATATCAATCTCAGAGAAAACTGGTTTTGAAAGGGAACATTCCACATTGATTGCTGAACAGTCGTGGGCTGTCAGTGATGGTCAATGAGCACAGGTATTGGTATCTTTACAGGCTGGACGGTACAAAACCTGGCAACCCTACTGATATGACACGACTTCTGGAAGCTGCAGTCCCTGCATCTGGCTAAAGATAAAGCGTTACACCACCTACACCCTCCAAAATGACTAATTCTCACTGTCTGTAGGGGGATTTTTTCCACATTGAATGTCAGGATAGCTGATTCCTCCAGCTTATACTGAGCTACGTTAAATACATCCATACTGAAACCTCACAGATATGAGACTGGTATTGATCTGTTGGCTAGATGCAACTTTATTCAACACATAATTATGGGTTTTAAATATTTAGAAGGATAGTAACCCACCATTGTTTAATCGATACTCAGCATCAGCATCAGCCTGTACCTTAAGTTTAGGGATCAGTAGAGAAAACTTGGACTTATCACAATACATCAAGTTTGTTGCGTTTGTACTTACTGTAATCATATCCGGGACCGTATCCGTAGTAACCAGAAGAGTAGTCATAGTTGCCATAGCCGCTGTATCCGCCGTAGCCATAGCCTTGGTTACCATATCCCTGGTTCCAGTAGTTTGCATAGCCCTGGTTCCAGCCCTGGCCCTGACCTGAGACACAGAGTTCACATGGAGGCTCAAACAAACTGAAAACTACTTCAGACAACTAGAAATTTGAATGTAACGATGAAGTTACTGTGGTTTATGATTTATTAAGTTCTTGCATCCCTGAAGGGGTTTATTTCACAACAATGGCCCGCTAGCTGTACTTCATTCCGCTTATTACATAGCCACTTACTTAAAAAAATAAATAATTTGACACAAAAATGGTTCTCTAGAGTCTGACATCAGAACTGCGTCCATAGCAACGGTTTGTTATACATAGCAACAGTCTGTTAAAAAAAAAAAAAATAGACCGTAGAACGCCGTGATGTGATTGACCAATAAGAATCGCGTATTCAACATAGCCGTGTAGTAAAATATGGTAACCATTATTTTAGTAAACGAGACCCAGTAAGCTCTGCAAAAAACACTAACGGAAGGAAAAGGATTCCCCTTCCTTACCCCCACGGCCCCTGCCTCCCCGGCCACTATAACCACCTCCGCCGCCGCCACCACGTCCTGATCCATACTGCTGCTGCTGGTACACCTCCTTTGGCTGGGCGATCTTCAGCTCACACTGTGGAAGAGACAAACAGAAACTTGTAATCCAGGGTTTACAGGCCCACCAGAGGTGGAACAATCATTAATACGGCAGTAATGCAATGTAAATATGATACTGTTAAAATTGAATTCAGCAAAGATTTACTCACAAGAGTCAAATGTACAGAGCTGCAACGATTAATTGATTGCAACTATTATAATAATTATCAACTATTTTGATAATCGGTTAATCTGTTTGAGTAATTTTTTTAAGAAAAAAAAAAATCAAAATTGTCTGATTGCAGCTTCTTAAACGTGAATATTTCCTGGTTTCTCTACTCCTCTATAACAGTAAACTGAATATCTTTGAGTTGTGGACAAAAGAAAACGTTTGAGGACATCATCTTGGGCTTTGGGAAACACTGATCCACATTTTTTAACCATTTTCTGACATTTTATAGACCAAACAACTAATCGATTTATCGAGAAAATAATCAACAGATTAATCCACAATGAAAAATAATTGATATTTGCAGCCCTACAAATGTTCTTTGACCAAGTACTTTCAGAATGAAACCGCTGACAATGTAGATTTAACCATACTTTTATCTAATCTATCAACATTGTAGGTGGTCATGGAGGCATATTTTTACACTACGGAGAAGCCTCACTGTGAGCATATCAAATATTAGAATATATTTTCAAAAAAGTGTTTTTCCAGCCGTTGCCTGCAAATAATCACTTTGCATCTACATTTAGCAGAAATTCATGTTTTGTTTTTTTTTAAATCCCACTTCATTTGTTACTTGACAGTAAACTACACTCCTCATGCCCTTTTGTCAAGTTCATCTGTAGTGGGGTTAAGTTGTGAACCATCACACATCCCTTTCACAAGCCAACATTTAGTCCGTTTTAATCAAACCCCGGTGCGGTTCATTTGGGTGGTTGTGAACGCAGTAATTGTACTCTGGTGCGGACCAAAACAACCGGTCCGAGAGGTGGTCTTGAATCATTTCCAATCGAACCAAAATGCAGGCTGCCTGCGCCGGCATTTGTTGAGATTGACACAGGTAAACGACAGGTTAACATGAGTGGGAGAGGACTGACTGATGCTTGCTTGACCTCTGGGCCAAAGAGAACACACAGAATATGATAACGTCCATAAAAATAGTGACGCTTGTTAAGTCGCACTAGAGAAGGGATTCAAAGTAGATCACTGCCGAGTCGAAGTGAAAAAACTTCAACAGCATTTGTGAATATCATTTTCACTCTGATTCGGACTAAAACGAACTATGGCTGGTGAAAGCGCATTAAAAGACCAAGGGGTTACAAGTCATACTGTAGGGTTTCCTGCAAGCGGTAGCTGGAACGGCGATGGATCAGATCCTACAATCTTCCAGTTGCAGCAGGACAGTTTCATGAACTACCCAGCTAACTCTGCTGATATAAGTGTGTGTACATACCCTGCCGCCCTGGATGGTGTGGTATTTCTTCTCCAGACACTTCTTGACGCTGGCTTCATCTTTGTACGTGATGAAGATGAAACCCCTCCTTTTCTTCGATTTGGGATCGATGGGAAGCTCAATGGTTTCGATCTGGAAGGAGAAGAGGAAGGAGATGCTAGTTAAAATGTTTGATCAAAAACAATACATATTTATGAAACTTAACACACCATTGATGGAGCAGATTTCTTGTACTTAATTCAAATCAAAAGCCCAACGTTGATGTTCAACATTTCTAAATTCTGACGTACATTATTTTGACATAACATTTTCCAAATGATTGCTGTGTCATTTTAAATGACAAATAAAATAGACTTGTAGAATAATAAACATTTCCCCCATTCAGTACAGATGAGGCTGACTTCAGGCGATTTTGTCTGTGATTGACAAAATTTCTGAAAAAAAGAGTAAAAAGCCTGGCCTCACTTCAATCAGCCTCTTGTAAATTAGCCAGTATCTTAATTAGGAATTAGGCTGAGTGATTGGATCAATTAGTCAACATAGCTGTGTGACAGTCATAGGATTCAGAACTCTGTATCAGAGCAATGCATGTGCCTAAATAGGAGTTATCAAACGACCTCCAGCTCCATTAAATTACAATTTAATTAGGCTCCGTGTAGTAAAACTGACCTCTCCGAAGGCCCCGAAGTATTCCCTGATAGCGTCCTCGGTGGCCTCAGGGTTCAAACCCCCGACAAAGATCTTCTTGACGGGCTCCTTCTTCATGGCCATCGCCTTCTTGGGGTCGATCGGACGTCCGTCCAGTCTGTGTTCCTTCTGCTCCAGCACCTGCAGACGCACATGTGTTATCATCATCATAGTTAGCGTGGAGCGCTGACACGCACAGCAACGATGGATCAAAGCCTGGAAACATCGTCTTGTATCGCTGTGACATCATGTTAATATTACAGAAGTGACTTGTAATCCGAGCGACGCACCTTTTCCACGCTGGCGGCCTCCTTGAAGAGAACGAAGCCAAAGCCTCGGGACCGACCGGTGTTGGAGTCCATCTTGATGGTGCAGTCTGACACCTCGCCGAACTTACTGAAGTAATCCTTCAGGTCCTTTTTACTCGTGTCCCAACTGAGGCCGCCCACGAACATTTTACTGCAAACACATGAAGACACATTGCTGTTAATCTCTTACTCTTTTCCACCAGTTTTTACACAGGTAGCTTTAACTGTTACAGAATATAAAGCTTACTATTTTTTGCTGCGATAGAGGAGGCTGCAGTTTCAGGACTGCATTTCTAGGACCCTAGTTAGAAATAGCCTACATGAAATAATAAACTACTTTGTAATGTTTAGGAAAGAAAAGATCATTGTATATAGATTATTTAAATTTAATTAAAATGGTAAAACAGTGATTAGTATTACACAAGCATACACTGAAGTAGGGCTGACCCGTATGCTTCAAAGCTTTGACCATTTCTTGTGTTTGGAGGCGCGTGTGTGTAGAATAGTGCAGCAGTGGCACTGTCCCGAAGCTTCAAATATTTCTCACAGAAGCTTTGAAGCCCCAAAAGAATTGATATTTGGGACAACCCTACACTGAAGACAATAAGCTTCGCAAATGCTAGGGAACTATACATGCGGTCCTAGGACTGTGGTCCTGAAACTGCAGCTTCCTCTATTGCAGGAACATGCTACTCAACTAAACACTCACCCAGCATCCTCCTCTCCTTTGCTGGCATCAATCTTGCCTCCATCTGCGCCGTTGTCCTGGCCGTCCTGGATATCTTGGATGTCCTGAATTTCCAGGCCGTCCTGGTCCTGGTTGTCCAGGCAGTCGTCCTCTCCGGCCATCAGCTCCTGCTCAGCTCCGTTCTGGTCGTCCTCTCCCTCATTGCCGTTCTGGTCCGAAGTCTCCATGAGGAGATTATCAGCGTCTGCCATTCTGACGGTGGGCTCTTCAAAAAGACTGAGATGGCACAAGACAAAAGTTTAGGATGCAGAAGCAAATAAAAGAAGTCTCACACTTAATTTCACCATGGGCAGCACTGTGCAAGACCTGATTGCCTTGTGGGGAAATGGCTGGCAACAAATAAAATTAAGATGTTTTTGTCTTTATCATGATACTAATTTTCCCCAAATAATTGTATTAGTTTAAGTAATATTGCAGAAAAAGCAACAAACACACTGTTATTTAGAATTTTTCTGTATTATATGTATTGTTTTGTCTTTTATCTGCACCCTTCAACTGTAATATAAGTTATGATTGACTTACTTGAAATAACATGCAGTTAAACATCGTGCAGGCCAACAGAAAGCTACAATAGCTAGGACACATGGTTCTTGTATCTTCATATATCTTGACCATATTCTTCATATTGTTTTATAGTCATGCAACTATCTTAACATCAATATTGCAGCAGTAAATGCACACTATTGAATCCAATCTTGCATAACACATTCAAATTTAGCATTTCTCTGTATTATATGCAATATCTTGTTTTTTATCTGCACCCTTCGCCTGTAATATAAGTTATGATTGACTTACTTTAAATAGCATGCAGTTAAACATCGAGGGAGGCTAAAAGAAAACTACAAGCATGTTTCAATGCTCACATTGTTCTTGTTTCTTTGCATATTTTCACTATATTCTTCTTTATTCTTGTAGTCATACAACTATCTTAACGTCAATATTGTAGCAGAAAATAAAATAAAATTAAAATGTTTTTGTCTTTATTATGATACTAATTTCCCCAAAATAATATTATTAATTTAAGTAATATTGCAGAAAAGCAACAAACACACTTCAGGTCTGGAGCAAGAGAGCAGCTGTTAATCCAATCTTGCATAACACACACAAATTGTGTTATTTTGCATTTATCTGTATTATATGCAATGTTTTGTCTTTTATTTGCACCCTTTGTCTGTAATAGAGTTAGAGTATAAAGCTACTTTAAAATAACATGCAGTTAAACATCGTGCAGGCTAACAGAGAGCTACAATAGCTAGGACACATTGTTCTTGTTTCTTCATATATTTTGACCATAATCTTCTTTATTCTTCTAGTCATACAACTATCAATATTGTAGCAGAAAATAAATACAATTAAGATATTTTGTCTTTATTATAATACTAATTTTCCCAAAATAATTGTATTAATTTAAGTAATATTGCAGAAAAGGCAACAAACACACTGCAGGTCTGCAGCAAGAGAGCAATTTTGCATACCATTCAAATGGTGTTATTTAGAATTTATCTATATTATATGCAATGTTTTGTATTTTATTTGCACCCTTTGTCTGTAATAAAGTTAAAGTATAAAGTTACTTTAAATAGCATGCAGTTAAACATCGTGCAGGCTAACAGAGAGCTACAATAGGTAGGACACATTGTTCTTGTTTCTTTGCATATCTTGACTATATTTTTCTTTATTTACCATTTTCACATCAATATTACAGCAGTAAATGTAACACACACTGTTGCATGTTTACATGCACGTTTAAGAGGCTTTATTAGCTAACAAAAAGATGCAATAATCCAGCATGAATCTCAGTATATTCGTGTGTTTCAAGCGGACCGCGCTTTGCTCGGTTGCCGCTCAGGATGGAGATGCAGAGCAGGCCATGCTGCTAACAACTAGCAGATAAAACGTGTTAAACATGATTAAAATACACAGTTACATTAAAGTTAGCTCAACTATTAAAACCCTAATGAACTAATATGTGCATAAAGGTTTAATCTGTACAATAACACGTGATGAAGTCATTCAATCAGCGTGATAACCGCGTTGTTAGCATCACTGTGGCTAACACACAGGAGCTAACAACCGTTATGCTAACAAAAACACACACATTAATAATAAAAACAGAGTTATAATAAACATCACAGAGACATTATACCTCTTTGTAAAGATAATAAACTCCCTTATCTGTGTTTAGATGCGGTAATAACAACAAAAGAAAGCGTGCTTACTTGTTTTAGAGGGAAAATTAACCGGAGACGCCGACTCGACTCTCGCTGCTCAAAATGGACACTCTCCAAATTCGCCGCTAACTCGTGGCAACATATATACGACCGGATGTGAGCTGGACGTCAGAGTGAGAGCGGCTGTGATTTGATGAGTGGCTCTGTTGTGTGATTGAAGACGTGATGTGATTGGTTGATTTGTTGTGACGCATGTGATGATTAAAATCGGAACCGGAAATACAGCCATCGCCATCCCAAATGTCCTCCTTGCTTCTTCCTCACAAAACAAAAAAAAGCAATGAAAACAATTAATGTATGTTGTATCTTTAAAGTTTTTAAGTGGAATTATTGTCATTTTTTTATTATTATTATTTATTTTATTTTTTTTAATTATGTTTTTTTTTATTATTTTATGTTGGTTTTGTTTCACTTCTGAAATTGTATTTATATGATTACAGTGACAAAGACAGTAATGCATTTTTTCTTATTAATTGAATTTTAATTCTTGCGAAGTTCCACATTCACAAGTGTAAATTTACCAAAAAAATGTCTTTGTATTTATGAAAGAAATGGAATTATATCTGTCAACAATTTCGTCCTCACAAAACAAAAAAGCAATGAAAACAATGAATGTAAGCAATATCTTTAATGTTTTTAAGTGAAGTTATTGTTATACTCTCGTGTGGTCTTTTTTATTATTATTTATTTATTTTTTGTGTGTTTTTTTTATTATTATTTTATGTTGGTTTTGTTTCATTTCTGTTGTCCTTTTATGTTTGGCACAGCTCTTTGTTTATGTTTTTGCTATGCTTCTTCTGTATGTAAATGTGTTTAATGTTTTCTGCTGTTACTATGTATACTTTTATTTTGAAATAAAAAAAATAATAAAAAAATGTCCTTTCTTGCTTCCTGTCCTCTCTTGTTTGATATTTAATGATATTTTTGATCAATGAAACTTCTCTCAAAAGGACATCGTTTATGGACTTGTAATGGACAATAACAAAGATGACTTTCTGGTGAATAACATTCTCATTCTTGGAAAATGTTATTTGCACAAATACAAGTAAATGAAAAGTGAAACCTATAGGTTTAATGTGTTTCATTCTGAGTTTCTTTCTTACATAAAAGCCCTTAAAGTCATGGAAAACAAAAATGCATTGAAACTTAACAATGCATTTTTGTTCAATAAAAAAAAGAATAACAAAAACATTTTTTTGTTCAATAAAAAAATGTATATATATATATATATATTAATCAATGCTGCAACTGTATATGCAGTGTTTTAATGCTAACAGCTAATCTATCTTTTATGCTTTTCATTTTGCTCGACAGATAATAAATAAAATGTCTGCTTTTTTTATGTTTTTTTTTAAATTATATTTACATTTTATCTTCAATTAAAAGCGATGATTTAATGATATAGTATTATGTTGAATATATTAAATAGTGACTATATTTCATCTGTTTTTTATTATTTAAAAATGACAGTATACATAGTAACAGCAGAAAACATTAAACACATTTACATACATAAGAAGCATAGCGAAAACATAAACAAAGAGCTGTGCCAAACATAAAAGGACAACAGAGATGAAACAAAACCAACATAAAATAAATTTAAAAAAAACACAATAAAAAAAAAAAAATAATAATAATAATAATAAAAAAGACCATGCAAGAGTATGAAAATCATTTTTGTGGATGTGGAACTTCGTGAGAATTAAAATTAAATTAATAAGAAAAAATGCATTACTGCCTTTGTCACTGTAATCATAAAAATAAAATGTCTGCTGCAGCAGCTTCAGAAGTGAAACAGTTGTTCACTGCAGGGTTTCATCTTTCAGTTTCTATTTCAGTAACAAAGCTTCATGTAACAGGGACCCCCAGCAGACGCACACATGGGCACTGCTTTGGTATTTTTCTTAATTCATTGTATTTTTCTTCTATATTTGTTTTTTGTACACATTTTTTTATATTGTTTTTTCTTCTATATTTAAGTAAATTGTACAGGTTTTTGTATAGTATTTTTTTCAGATTTCTATTGTATTTGTTTCTATTCTATGTTTATGTTTGTTATACATATAGTATAGTTATATACATATAGTTATATTTTATGTTTTCATTTTTCATTGTATTTCTCTTCTATTCTATATTTATGATTTGTACAGATCTTTATAGTATTTTGTCATGTTTTTATTGTATTTTCTTGTATTCTATATTTGTATTTCTTATACAGATTTGTATAGTATTTTTTCTTATTTTATTGTATTTTTCTTCTATTCTACATTTGTTTTTTGTACAGATTTTTGGTGTATCATTCATATTTTATTGTATTTGTCTGCTATGTTTCTTGTACACATTTATATAGTATTGTTTATATTTCATTGTATTTTTCTTCTATTCTATATCTATGTTTCTTGTACATATTTTTTTCATATTTTATTGTATATATCTTCTATTCTATATTTATTTTTTTCTTGTACATATTTTTTAAAGTTATATTTTCATATTTTATTGTATATATCTTCTATTCTATATTTATTTTTTTCTTGTACATATTTTTTAAAGTTATATTTTCATATTTTTATTGTATATATCTTCTATTCTATATTTATTTTTCTTGTACGTATTTTAGAGTATTTTTTCATGTTGTATCATATTTTTCTTCTTTATTTATGCTTCTCGATTTTTGCAATATAGTTTTTTATTTTTTACACCAAAGCAAATCCCTTGTATGTGAAATCCTACTTGGCAATAAAAAACAATAAAAAAGAGAATAATGTGGGCCTGAAAATTAATAAATGTAGTGAAAGCATGTGAGAGTGTTTGTTTGCTGCTCCCACTGACTGCTTCACCCGGGCAACATACCTGCCAGCCTGAGGCAACAAGTCGAGGCATGACCTGAAGACACGTGCACACACACACACACACACACACACACACACACACACACACACACACACACACACACACACAAACAGTGTAGCTGTGGAGACGGTTGTGTTTCTCCAGCAGTGGTCACTTGCAACAACATAGAGCAGTGAGAACTGCAGCGACCACAGGTAGGATCACAGCACTCATCCATCCTCATCATATACACACATTATATACAGGACACCACCAATAAAGTTCACTGTAGACTAGACTCTACTGTTGTTTTTCAGGTTGTGTTAATCCAATCATACAGAGGTGGACAGAGCTTTGAGGTCACACTGTGCAGTTGATGAGTCAGCAGAAAAGTTCATTAGAGCCACAAAACTCAAACAATGTCTGGATGTTCAACCAGGAGAGTGATATCAATCTTCTCATTCAAGTCTTCCCAGAAAGCGACCCCAAAATGTCAAGTTATTTCTTTAATAGATGTATTCTGAATGCATTATTTACTTATTAATACAGTTATATTTTTCTATTTTACATGATGTTTTCACTTCAATCTAGCATGAGGATGGTCAACTGGTCTAACTCTACGTCGTTTCAAGTTAAATCCTACATACATTGTGTATCAGTGTGAATTCACTGCAGTATTACTGGTGGTGGATGCGGTTGGGGTTGCTGTGTAGGCAGTGTTGTTAGCTGATTGTTCTTTACACACCAATCACTAACTACACTACCAGTACAACCACCACCACACACAACCGCTCAGCCACATCAGCTTCCAGACTGAGCCGTATTTACATTTAGATGTCTCAAGTAGATTACGTTGAGCAAAAGTCATGAGTACACCTGCTCGTCCCACAGACATGTTGTACAAAAATGTGAGTGTGAAATCCTCATGATTCATAATTAGGAATGTCAATCGATTAAAATATTTAATCGCGATTAATGACTATATGCTAGCTAGCCATACATAAATAAAAGGGAAAATTAAACAATAAGGTAATTAATATGAAGATATAGACAAATAAATATCAATGTAACTTTTCGTCAATTAAATGCCTACATTTTAATTTATTTATTTTTTCTGCATTTAATGACATTTATTTATCGAGTCATTTATTTTATTTTTTTTAATTTTGGCATGTTCCGTCCTCCATAAAATAATACAACTACAGGTTTACCAAAGTCACCACCATGCTACCATAGATACTATATTTTCCTTTGTGGCTGCAATATTTCATCCCATCTCACGGTCCTGTTTTGCAGAATTAAAACTTCTAATTGTAAAGCTTGAACTGTTTTGCTTTTGGGATGAGGAAATTTATAATTAATTTAACCTTAATGCTACCCAGATATGTTGAGAAAAAGATGAACCATAAAAAGAAATGAAAGAGGAAACATTTTTATAATAACCAGCAGAGCTGACACGGACGCTTTTATTTCTTTTCAATGACAGTTCAACGTTACAGTTCACACTTACTTTAATTTTAAAAAACAGATTTAGAAGGAAGAATCATTTAAAATACTTGAATATTTCAAAGTTTAAAAACATGCTTAAAAAGCATTACTTTAAATCATTAACACGTTAAATCATACACAAATAATAAACCGTTCTGAAACTTTTTTTTCCCCCACAAAAGGGGTGCTCTGACGCTTTGAGCCGACACCAAGGCTCGGCTCGCTCTATCGGGATTTGCTGACCCAGTGGTACTTGTCGACACGAGGCCCGCTGAAGGTGAACGTGGCTCGATAGGAAGCCTTGAAGCCTCTCTGGGTGGAGAGCTGGGAGGTCGGACCTCCAACTGGAGGAGCATGAGGATGTGGGAACGCTTCCACAGCGAAGGCCTTCCGCTTGTCCCTGAGCCAGGTCTGAGGGGCGCCTGGAGAAAACTCACTGAACTGTGGACGAGAGGAGCAAAAGGTCAGAGGACAGAAATAGAAAAGACTTTAAGAAACAGCCAAGTCAAACTACCAACTCCTGTTCCCAGCTGTAAACTACTGTAGGTTAACAGGGCTGCAGCTCTTTGGACTGAATGTCCTCAAAAAGGTTCATTCAGCAGAATTAAATCTGTAGTCAAAAGATTGTAGTGTCCTATTCTTTAGCATTTATTAGAAGATGCTTTACTGGCAATCTGTGTTCTAATTCTTAAGGCGGGTCCGTCTGCGTTCTTCTGTTTCTTTCCAAACGGAAACATCCACTCAGCTGTTGCAAAAAGCAGTGACGTTATCACAGTAAGCTAATCAATAAAGTTATGAATAATGTGAATGCTAGCACTAGCTGAATCAACATTAGCTGTGCCAAGTTTGGAAATAACTGAAAGGGAAAGTGGGGTTGCATGTATACTTTTCTGTTCTCAGTGGTAAAATTACTGTTTTTGTGAATGGAGCCTGGTGGCTTTGAAGAGAGCAATATAACGGCTTCAGTTCCCCGTTTACCTCGCCGTCAGACAGCCCTTTCAGACGGGGAACTGAAGCAGTTATCTCCGTCTCCAAAGCCACCAGACTCCATTCACAAAAACAGCCATTTTACCTCACAGAACACGGAGTTGCTGCTCTACCGCTGCATCGATCAGTTAGTTTGTTTGGGTTAATCTGTGACTTTCGTATCTAAACCAATGTGTTGTCCAAAGCAGTACATTGCTCAGCTTGCAGCTTACTGTATGTAACAATAATACACTGACTATAAGGATGTATATATACTGTACATGTAGCAGCGTCATCATGCAGAAACCTACGTCAGGTCAGGTGGGAAAACGTTTTTAGAAGGGCTTGAAGAGAAAATAGCATTTTGACGCTGAAACATACTTTGACCAAAATTTGAATGTTTGGATTTGAATGCATAAGGAACACCACTGTGAAGCTACATGATGATATAAAACCCTCAAAATAATGGACCCGCCCCTTAATGAGCGTAACAATAAAGGCCCAGATATGCACTCTATCACCAGACAAGAACACTGATGGACTATTTCGCTAAACTCCAGACTACGTCCAACATTTTTTTCATTACTTCTACATTGGTAACTACAGTATGGTAAAATAAACAGATCATGGTTACAGTTATTGAATGATCCTTTATGTGTTACCCGGTAGACGCTGTTCGGGTTGCTGACAGTCGGGATGCTTTTAGGCTCCGGGTTGATAGATGGGACTGGAGCCGGGCAGAGAGCCGACAGGTTGCAGCTACTCATGCTGTTGTCTCCGCCCCCATCCTCCTCGTCCGAAGAGCTTCCCGATTGGACGTCAAGGCTTGCACGCTCCACGGCTTCGTTGATGCGGCGGGAGAATTCCCCATCCCCACGCTGATAGCTGTCCACCACTGAGACGCAGAATGGAGAGCTTTGTTCACCGTACCTGCAAAGAGGACAACAAACCAACAAAACCATAGAAATACCTGTTATAAAAAGCAGGTTTTCATCGGACACGCTGCATCAACTCGCCACTAGATCAGTGGCTCCCAACCTGGGGCCACTTATTACTTTAATGCATTAGCGCAACTTAGGTTGTAGCAGACTCAGTTTTAAAGCTAGAGTGAAGATACTGGTATCATATGAAACTAGAAAACCTAAAGAATCCATTGGTACCATGTTATGCTAGCTTGTCATGAAGGAGGCTAAATAACGTTCCGAATGATGAGCTCAGCATAAAGACTGGAAGTAGGGGGAAAAGAGCTAGCCCGGCTAAAACTCAATAATAATTAACATGTAGTATTTTGCTTATTTAATCCTGGCCTGACCTGCAGGAGACCTCTCCGGGGTCGACCCACACCGTCATCTCCTGAGGAAGGCCCAGATCCTCGTACCGTACGGCGCTCTGCCCGCAGGCCTGCTGTAACACCGGGTCCTGCAGCCGGTTCATACGGAGACACCTGAAACACACAGCGGCACAAAATACAACTCCACATCAGCTACTATATGAGATAAGAGGTCTTCTTTCACCTTGTAGAAAGTTTCATTCAATTACAAAAAAAACACCCAATTTCCTGTTATGGTACGTGTCCACAGGGGGCGTTTTTGGACGCCAGGGGTCACGCCACATCCAAGCACTGGACACCTGATTGGACGAATGCTTTCACTCGTGGGCTTGCTGCTCCTGGCTTTCAAACCGTCCAACATGGCGGCTCATTAGGAAACTTTATTTCTCTTCTATATTACAAAAATAGTGTTTCTGAAAACATCTGAGGCGAAATATAAGACGCTTATTAGTTGTCTTCATTTTAGATCGAGAACAGTTAGTTTAAAAGCTTTTCAGGAGTTTCCAGAGGTGGCGAGTCGTGCTGGACGGCTCGGCGTCTTACATAGACTGTTGCAGCTTCTCATTTCCAGATTTTGTGCTTCCTCGTCTCCTCAAGCTTGCAACCCAGAAATCGACCTCAGTGCTCCAGCTTGAAGAACATCCCAATTCCTAAAATGCATCTCAAGGAGCGAGGAGGCTTGCCTGAGGAGCTTCAAGCGAGGATACACCGCTGTATCCTTTGCGAAAGTCTTTTTACCTATAAAATGTCTTCCATATGGAATATAAATGTATTATATTTTCACACTGCATGCGTGTGCAAATCTTTGATATTCAACTTATGAGTTCATTGATACCAAAAACGTCTTTGTAGTTTCTGAGATACAGACATTTTCTTATACTACATCTAGTCTTTGGGCACATGGGACGACCATCTTTTCCAAAAATATAACAGAGTTTATTGCATAAACTCATGTGCCTAAAGACTAGATAGAGTACGATAAGGAAAACACTTTTTAGACAAACGGTTTGACTGATTTTGAAAATGTCTTCAGATTTGTGCTTAGACAAACTAAGAGAACACGTCCACCAAAGGAAATTTAAAAAACACAGCTGTGGGTTCAAATGGTTACAAAAAAATAGGAATAAAAGTTGATTTCCTGACCTGTAGGCCTGCCCCTTGGATGGTGTGTTCAGGTGCCAGTGGTTCTTGTAGTTCTCAAACAGAACAGAGGTGAGGGCAGCAGCGAATCGCTCCCTGCCGTCGGTATCCAGACAGCCATATCTCTTCACCAGCCGAGCAACAAAGAACACAGCAGCAGCAATCTCCTCCTTCATGGTGTATACGCTCTCTAAATGTGACACTGAAAACCTGTTAAAAACCTCTACAGAGAATAAAACATGTGCAGGGTGATCCTACGGTTATAGAAAAACAAAGAACATAAAACTAACGAGACAAACTGGAGGACTTAAGCAAATATATTTGCTGCTGGAGCTCTGGAGAGAACTCAGCTCGGATTTTTTTTAAAATAACACAACGTATATAAACGTCTACATAAATCTGAATGTGTGTATGAAGCAGCAGTTTGTTCAGTAGTGGAAGCCTCCTCACACACATCAGACACTAAAAGAGCCACTTCCTCCTTCGCATAAGGGTTAATGAAACCACAGTTCAGCTGTGAGACAAACTCACACCTGAAGCTGGTTCACTTAATCACTGTGTGTGTGTGTGTGTGTGTGTGTGTGTGTATGTGTGTGTATGTGTGTGTGTGTGCGCACACGCACACGTGTGTGTGTGTGTGATTGATTGATTCAAAGAAGACTCTTTCAAGAAATGTCCCAAATGTGAAAAAGTTATAGGATCATCTTATGACACAGAATGTAAAACTACAGTTTATACATGAAGATGTTTTGGAGAACTTTTTTTGCGCTGATCTCCAAACCCTGTTTTTTTTTCTGAATTATCAAAATGAATTTGGTTTTAAAAAAAAAGAACAGTCAGAAATAACAGATTTTTAGATTTGGTTCTATCCAAAATAATCATTGCACACATCATATGCCTCCACGCTGACGGGACTTTGAGACTCCTTCAGTGTAAATGCAATGCCATGTGTCACTAAAAGTGTATTTTCGGTGCTGCATGTTAATATTTGACATACAAATTGTTTATTCATTTGGAGAAAACCAGCCCTGCTCTGCTTATTAAATTACTTTTTACAAGTTTAAATAGGATGAGATGTAATTTAATATTTATTTTCCTATTCTTATCTCAGTTTTATACAGGCTTTCTTTTACTTTCTCAATTTACCTGTACTACTGCTGTGCAACCGAATATCCCCTCTGGGGTTCTTTAAAGATTTATCACATCTTATTTGACCCTCCCTCTCTCCAATCGTTGTCACATCTGGAACTGTGTTGCCGTAGCAACAGAATGGCAATGAAAGGTCTATGGAGACTGATTAGAGGCCACGCCCCCTGATGACATCACACAGGAATGTCTTTGATCTCAGAATGTTTTTCTCAGAGCACATATAGATCTTCACCCAGAGCCACTGATTGACGATCAGACAGACAGACAGACAGAACACAAACTGAAAAAATGTATAAACACATGAATCTATGTGGACTCCTACTGACCGCCAGTGCGAAATTCCCTCACATCAAGGAGAGCGAGCTGAAAATCGACCCGTATTTAAAGTCTTTGGAGAACCATTGCATGAACGCGGTGGAATCTGGCTCGTTCGATGACTTCAGCATGTTGGTGGCGGTCGACTTGTGTCAGCACATTGTCAATTCGTCGACCAGGATCATCCAGGACTCCATTGCGAACATCACCGCAGACTGGCACAGGAAAGCTCCGCGGATATACGCTCATGTGAACCCTGACCAGTGTTTCTTCGGTATAAATGAGTGTGATGTCGCGGAGAACCTGAGACACATCCTTCCGCAGGTTTTCAATAATGCCTCCACCACCATGGAACACATTCGCTGTGCGAGCTTTGACAGACTCGTCTCGCTATTTGCAAAAGAGGTGGCAGAAAAAGTCAACTCTTGCATAAGCGTGGTGATGCGCTCCAACCAAGGGCCTCCAATATTCGAGAACTTTGAGTGTAACTGCATCTTTTACCCGACTCTTAACACCATGATTCGTCTGCTCAGTCGATCACTAAGATGCAAGCGCCGGATGGAATGCCAGTGCACAACATTATGCAGAACTTTTGTGAGGAACTTCACCACCTGTACAAAGGAAAAGCCACAGCGTATTGTTCTACCGCGTGGGCCATGTGACATCATGTGTTCCACTTCGAACGCAGAGGTCATGGCAATAATGGCGGAGTCCACCGAATGTTGGCGTTGGCCAAAAGCTGTTGAGGACGACAGAGACTACTGGTATGCGGACTCGGACGACGGACTGTACGATGAAAGCTCCGATACCAGTTCGTCAGATCAGAGTCCAGAACTTTCTGATCATCAGACTTTCTGATCATCAGCCAGATGATCAGTATGTTCTGGGTGCTCCAGTGATTGATCAGTCAGATCAGAGTCCAGAACATTCTAATCATCAGTCAGATCAGAGTCCAGAACATTCTAATCATCAGTCAGATCAGAGTCCAGTACATACTGATCAGTCAGATCAGAGTCCAGTACATACTGATCAGTCAGATCAGAGTCCAGAACATACTGATACTGAAGAAAGACAATCTGACAATGACAATGAGAAGCGGTGGTCGGTCGCCCTACTGCTTGTAGGGTTACTCATATATACTATGAAGAAGGCCCAAACAACCCAGCTCCCACAAGATGTCAAAAGAGCCATCAACGATCTGACCGACGAGGTACTGAAAGAGATCAATGTTGCTAATAACATTATCAGCATGGACCATCCATCTCGTAAGAAGATCTATAAGGCTCTGTTCGAAGACCTGCGCAAGCTGTTTGGGTCTGCAAATGTGCTCCTCCATCGAGTCTTGATGGCGCCGTCACAGGATCTGACCTATAAATTTGAACTCATCCTGGCCTTGAAGACTTACCTGACCGTGCCTGCTCCGACCCCGAAGAAGAACGCTGTTGTCAGGTTCTTCTCGTCTTTGGGCAACGCTATTGCGAAGCCCTTTAGTTGCTGCTGCAGCGGTAACTCTGACTCTATAAATCTAAGAAAATAAAATCAATACTTCTGTCATGCTAACTATAACTGTACACATTAATTTATTTTTGTTTCTACTAGAACATGTTTACACGCTGTAATGTTAAAAAAGGCTTTATTTTCCTCATAATGTCCGTCTGAATATACCTGTAATCACCCTCTGTCTGAAACACTCTGTTTTAGAACATTTCAACAGCGGAATTGCGTTGCTAGGCAACAGATCAGTTCCATGTTTACTTACGGAACTTAACTGGGACACATGTCCCAGTTCTGGAATGTTCCGGAATGTTCACTAGAATGTTCACGTTTAAAAAGGCAATTTCTAAATACAGGCTCTGGTTGCGTTCCAAAAACACATTGATTATGTTTAAAACGTTATGTTTAGTTGTGACATCACAAAGGCACAGAAATCCTGACGGCTTGTTTTGAAGGCAGATTTTCAGACTTTCGGGCTGTGTGTATTTCTCCATGGATTGAATTCAACACTTTCACAGTATTTATATTACTAGCACTTAAAGGGGACATATTATGCTTTATGTTCAGGTTCATACTTGTATTTTGTGTTTCTACTAGAACATGTTCACATGCTGTAATGTAAAAAAAACAACTTTATTACCCTGTCTGAAACACTCTTAGCTCATTTCAACGGAATTGAAATGGAATTGCGTTGCTAGGCAACAGTTTGGGTCCATGTTTACTTCCTGTCAGCTGATGTCATTCACATACACTGCAACAGGAAATAAACTAGGACACATTTTGAATGTTTACGTTTAAAACCGTGTAATGGTCTAAATATTGTATATTTGTGACATCACAAATGGACAGAATTCCTGACGGCTTGTTTCAAACGCACAATTTCTGAATACGGGCTGTTTGTGTTTCTCCGTATATTGAGCATTTTGATTGTTCAACAGTATTTATATAGAACTTAAACCTGCTTTATAGTATAAAAGACATGAAAATCACATTTTTTACAATATGGAACCTTTAAATATTAAAATCCAGGAAATTGACCGTAAGCAGCTCAAGCGAATGAGCAAGAACACACAAACTAATACAGAAACAATCACAGCATATATTTTATTTGAGTGAACATTGAATT
This sequence comes from Sebastiscus albofasciatus, assembly GCA_916701655.1. Lineage (NCBI taxonomy): Eukaryota > Metazoa > Chordata > Actinopteri > Perciformes > Sebastidae > Sebastiscus > Sebastiscus albofasciatus. The sequence continues at coordinate 22,979 of CAKAOI010033823.1, forward strand.
GAATATAAAGCCAGACCCATTCAGTCAAAGAAAAACTTAAAATACTCCCCATTTAAAACTTCCACCATAAAATCATCAAGTGAACTAGCGTAAAGGTTTATAGACAGCAATGAAACATCAAAGTGCAAACAAGTGGAAGTAAAGAGAAAATGTACAATTTCATATTAAATCTTTTTGACTGAAGCATCTTGATAGAAGTGGGGCACGAATAACTCTCCGTTAAAAAAACCTACATGAGGTTAGTTTAGTAGAGGATGCTTTAATGAAGAATTCATTCATAAAAGTGTCACTGAACAATCATAAAGTTCAGAGAAAACAAGGTGGCCACGCAGGTTTCTGATTGTGATCAGGAGGAATGATGCCGAACCTAAATTAATAATCAATATCTCTTTGATCAGTGTAACAGGTGCTTTTGTTTTATTAAACATGAGAACAGGGAGACTAAAAACAAACAGACAAGATTCAGTCACAGACACAGAGAGGTACCACATGTCTGAAGGGAAAGGGAGTGTGAAGATTTTTATACCACAACTACTATTAAACAATAGAAAAGCGAACACATTATGGAGGACGGAACCTGCCATAATCAAATATAAATTAATGAATAAATAAATGACTCAATAAATAAGTCATTAAATATAGCAAAAATAATATTAAAAATAAATGTAGCCATTAATTAATTGATAAAATGTGTCATAAATTGATATTTGTTTTGTTTGCTTTTTTTTATTTATTTGTCTTTGTATTAATTTCCTTATTTATTTATTCTTGTTTAATTTCCCCTTTTATTTTTTATGTATTTATTTATTTTTTAATCTATTTATTTTTGCATTTATTCTTTATTATTTAATATTTTAATGACGTCTTTATTTATTTACAGTCATTTATTTATCTATTAATTTATTTTTGGCAGGTTCCATCATCCATACAATATACTGATAAAACTTAAAAAAAAACCTGATTACATGGCACACACCAGACATATTGCAGAGGCTCTCGTGTAATCAGGAGGGAACTATTTTCTGTCCTTCGATCAATCACAAGCTCTCTTCCATAAAGATAAAGTGCTATACAATCGTGATCAGCAAAACAAAAGCACCACATGTGCTCCTCTTTTCATACAAAAACATAAAAGTTTTTTAGTTGTATTAAAACTAGCTTTTGTATCAAGTGTGTTGGTAACAAGATATCTATAATTTAATTCTGACTAGTCAGAGTTCCAGTTCAAGATATCTTTAATTCCCCATAGTTCTAGATATCTACATTGTCCTTTTTAGATATCTAAAATTAAATTGACGAGTCAGAATGACGTTGTAGATATCTCTAACTGGAGTTAGGAACGGTCAAAAAATTCCAGATAGTCAAGCTAACTATTAAATGTTTAAACGGCTTGCCGTACGCTAGCTCGTCCGAAGTGTTTTAATAGTCAGGTTTTAATGAAGATGCATGTGTTGTGGAAGTTAGTGAGCATACGACTGGAATAAATGAGACTTGGATTATTCTGCACGAGTTGTGAGAGCTTGTAAACGGATGTTTTGATTTAGTTTTGCTGTTGTTACACACAGCCCCCGTTTACTTTATTTCATCAAGACTTTTCTCTGTTTTTTTTTCATTCTCCATGAGAAACGTTTTCTTCAAGAATTAAAAAGGTAACACGGGGTGAGTAACTGATGTACAAATGGTTGTTTTGGGGGTGAAGTATTCCTTTAATGTGGTCGACTCCGATCACTTGGTAACACCTCAAATTAAAACACAAAAATGTAAAAAAAAAAAAAAAAGACGCCACTTTGTAACGAAACTCACTGTACTCAGGTTCAAATAAATAGATGATTCATTCAAAGGTCAAATCAGATCAAAGTAAAAAGCAGAACTCTTTAAAATAATTAACATAAAATATGGTTCTAAAATGCCAGAAAGACAACTTTTACAACACAAACACAATCACAGGAATGAACTACGGGACGATCACAAAGGGAAATCCTTCTGGACGTTTTAAACTAAAGGCTGGACACTTCATGTAACGGTGAACAGGAAGTGAAGACAACCTGCTGTGATGTGACACTGGAGTGATCAGCTGAGAACGACACATTCTTTAAAAGATAACATGATTTATGAAAACAAACAGTTAACTCGTCCTTCTCCGGAGCGGTGGGGAGTGACTGTTAAGGTCCTGACTAAACCAAGCAGACGGTCGGCCATCGGACAGTTTGTGGCCGTCGGTTAGTGTCTGTTGGTCTAGTTTTTGCGGCGTGTCCCAGACACCGTCGGCTCTAGTCTGCCCGCGTCGGAGGTTTTCGGCCGATTCAGCATGTTGAATTGGCGGCATAGCCCGTCGGTGAGAGAAATCACTCTGATTGGCTGTTCAGTTTAAGCAAATCAGTGCACGAGAAGAGAAACGGAAGTGAGGAAAGCAATCAGGCCATCTGGAATGAAGCTGAGTGGTGTGAAAATGATCGGCATACGCCGCTTTGTTTCATGTACTTATCATAACAACGGCTTGTATATCCACCGTCCTCGGTCTACCGCCGCCTGCTGGTGTGGAGACTTATTTCATCTCACGCAGGCGCAGAACGTACGTGGTAGTCAGAAGTCGGCTGTGGTCTTTGCGGTGTGTTCGAGTGCAGCTTTTTGGCCAAGACAAAGGCGACGTGAGGCGTGTGGTGTGTCTGGACCATTAGACCCAGCGCTGCCGCTGTCCATCAACCTGCTATTCAGCCAACTTTCTGTAACCAATGCAGCATTAAAGCATGGTGGAATTAACAAGCTAGCTAGCTAACTAGCCAGCTGTCCACGAGTTTAATTCAAGTAATGAATTCCACAATGAAACCAACTGGAGTAGCTGCTTGTGGCCATATAAAAAGTCAGAAGACAAATGCATATTTTACATGCTATTTGTGACTTTTTAAAATTTGATACTGGAGGTTTTGGATTCTGCAGTCAGGGTCAATCAAGAAAAGGCAGTTTGTGAGATTTCTGCAGCTGCGATGACCACTGATGTGTGTTTTTAATGGAGAGCAAAAAAACCTGATGCACAAAATCCAGAAGTATCCCTTCGTAGATGAAAGCAAACTACGAGGTAATTCAGCAAGAAGCTTAAATATGAAATGTGACCAGACAGCTGCCTACATACAGTACACATGTCGAAGTGCCGGTGCTGTTGAAGCTATTAATTATAATATATGTCAGTTATAGAATCCAGCACGTTTGTGTCGTTACAACAGAAGAAATCTGATGACGAGCGCCACAGAAAGCTGCTGCCAGAATGAGAAACTTTTGATTGACAACCTAAAAAAAGTTGATAGAATAAATATCCTTCAGTTTTTTTAAACAAATCAAAACTACTAAAAATACTTGGATATAAAATAAAAAGGTTTGGTGATGCTGGTGGATGAAAGAGTGGAAGCTGCACTCCTGTACTGTAATAACTTGTTGCATCGTGTATAGATTCACATAAAGAATTAACAAGTTATTAAAAATGCATTTGGTTTGTTATACGTGGGAGTTTAGAGAACTTGATTCACAAAATTCAATTCCAAACAATGTACTACACCGACTTTCAGACCCTTTCCAGGAAAGAGTTTCTCCAGATTTCACGCTGCAAACTAAATCTCTTTAAGAATTAGCTGCACAAAAATGTAACTCAGCCGGGTAGAAACGCAACAATTTTGGCACAAAGGCCCTCTTTTGCAATTTCTGTTCACACCAGCCGCCACTTTTCTATTCATGTCATCACTTCACCTCGAATGAGGGACACAACAGTAAGAATAGTGCATCATATTTACACTACGACATGACAAGGTAACATACATCCACCTTGGTTCAGATTTCTGATTGTTTCAGGTAAAACTTCAGTGGCTCTTTAAGATCACAGACGTTCAGAGCTAGTGTTCAATGTGTCTAGAAATTCTTCTAACACAATAATAAATAGAAGAGAAGAAAACACTTTTTTAAAATTCATACAGAATTATTGAGTGATTTTTCTGGCAACTGACCCATTTAAAGATTAAAACGGCATTTTAGAGGCTTTGTGAAACCTTTTACTATCACCTCATTATTTCATAGATGACAACATATTGCTGAGTGTCATCTTTACTACGGTGTATCAGGGACATTGTAGATAATTAATAATAACTACAGAGCCGGGGAGGGGGTAATCAGAGAAAAAAACCCTCTGAATTTACGAGGTTTAAATCGAAAATTTACGAGAAAAAACTTGGATATTCTCTGAGATTATGAAGTCATACATTTGCAAGAAAAACCTCAAATCTTGTCTGAGATTAATACAATTACGAGAAAAAAAATCACAAATCTATTAAACAACTAAATTTGTGACTTTAATCTCAGATAATCTCCGCAATTTCTTTTTTACCTACAATGGCCCTAATATGCCGTTATATATTTTCCATATAGAGATTACCCATTAATCATCTGGAGTGCTGTTGAGCATTATTTCCTCCTTTCTGTCTTAATTCTGTTCAGTAACTACCTGTAACAGTCAATGTGTCATCACTCTTCCATGCAATCCCCTCACATTCAGTAGTTGAATCTGAGCATATTTCATGCATTCATAATACAGGGTTCCTACACGTCAGTCATTTTAAAATTTCACATTATTTTCCTACTTATTTTTAACTCCACAAACTGCGTAACCATGCATGTCTGAACTGACATATTAATCAATCCATTTCCCATGTGTGTTTTTTTTCAGTGTAGGCAAACAATCACAAGTGTCATCTCTGTTTGTCTGTTAAAAAAAGGCCAAAGTTCAGAATATTCCACTCACCCAATCCACAGAGGTAAACTCTGTCTTTCCAATCAGCTCAAGGGAATAAACCTTTCAGCCTTCTGCTACAACCAAACATTTAGCTGCCTGGGGAGTGTCGAAGGAGGTCGGGGGTGAGAGCAACAGTCCTTAAAACAGTACGAGAACAGAACCAGTGACAATAAATAATACACATCGCAAAAAAACAGAGAAACATAAGATTTGGATGAGCATGGGCAGATGACTGATATAGTGTTGGATCATCATTGGTATGAATTTGAAGGGAGTGTGAATAAACTCCAGGTGCTGCCGTGCTCACACCCACTTATGCCCGACACAGTCTGACAGACCAGTGAAGTCCCACTTCCTGTTCCTGTTCCTGTTAAAACGGGAGCTTCTTCAGCTGCTCGAAGGTGATGAAGAACTGACAGGGGTGTTGAGGAAAACGTCATGATTCATAGCACAGCATTAGCATCTGGCAGCATTAGATTGCTGCTAGACCGCCTCCCTTTATGTACAACGAGCACAGTGAAAATGTTGTTTTTGAAAGGCTAAACGTCAACAAATATGGATTGAAGCAGAATATTTTGTTAGATTAAAAACAACTACACATCAACAACTGTAGAAATAAGGAATCTCTGCCAGGCTGAGTCCCGCATGTCGTCCGCAGTGAGCCTAACTTACATTCACTGCACTTCCTTTTAGCAAAGCCTGCTAATGTCACATTGATACTGGATAAATACTGGAGTCAACACGAGCAGATAGCCAATTGGAAGCAGAATCGAACCACAGAGCGTTACACCGGTGTTTTGCGACTTGGGTGTGTTTTTCCCCCCTGTGAATAAGACTGTTTCCCCGGTGTCAGACTTGATACCAATTTATAACACAATTAACGTTACCACCAACTGGGAATGTTGGTATTGGCAGTTGTAGAAGAAGTACTCAAAAATGTACTTAATGTCTGTTCAAGGTGGAGCTTCCAGGTCTAATATGATGCTGGATAGTTTAATGAAAAATAATGCATCATATTTGAAATATATTTAGTGGGTCAAAATTGAATCTGAAATGTAGATGTTTTCCTCTGGTTATTTCAAGGTACCAGGTAGGAAATTGCCTACCTCGCCTAATGGAAGAAAGAAAAAGCTCAGTCATCACAACTTTGATTAAAAACTGTTTTAAATTGTCGGATTGTCGGTATTTTATGTCCCCTGTACAGCGCTACGGTTTGAGCTGAATTATCAGGGGTGATAAAGCTGGAGCAAAACATTTAAGTCTGCTCCTGCCACAGGCCAAGAATTCAGCATGTTTTGAACGGGCACTGCACTAGTGGTATGAATTTTAAAAATGATTACATCTGTCTCTTTCACTAGATTTTTTTGGACTTTACAATGCTCTGGAGTTATTGAAAATGTTTGGATGAAACAATCCTTTGCAGCCACTACTGTAATATAATTTGAACTATTCTTCAACTAGAAGAGATCAGAAGTCTGATTTCCCAGTTTTTCCCACCTGTGAATGAACTGTGTAGGTTTTAAAAGGATACGATGATGTTCCACGGCCCCAGTCGCAGCCAGTTAGGCCAGAATCCCTTATAAAGAGCGAAGAAGCCCTCGTTCTTCCACGTCTGCATCACTCCGTCCAGTGTTCCTTTATACATCGGGCTTCCCGACGAAACTCGCTGGTTCATCATACGGGTCCGGACCACGTCTACAGGGTTGGAGGCCAGCGCCCCCGCTAGGCCACACGTGAAACTTGAACTGTAAACACACAACCAGACATTGAAGACAGTGCAGTTTTTAATCACTGCTAAAATAAAGACATGGTATGATCATAAAGGATGAACAGAGAGTTAAATAAACGTACATAAAATGTGTTAAAATGGTGTCTCCCATGACGCCGGAGCGAAGGAGGTGCTTCTTCGTTATGTCATAGACAGGAAGTTCCACCCCGACGACGATGGCTGCTCGCTGTGCTGTGGGGATGACACCCTGAGGAAGAGGAGGATGAAAATAAGTCTGATTGTAACGCTATAGTACAACTCACTGGACAGAGCTTGACATACAACAAGCTCATATGACTCGACGACAAGATACAACATGTAAACGAGAACATTTTAGAGCTGTTGAAAGGTGCAATTTTCCTTTTTTAATGCTTCCCAGGTTTTGCGTTAAGCTACGCTAAACATGTCCTGTACCAATCTCTCTGTACTTAATGAATATCTTCCACAAAGGCAGCAAACGAGCGAATGTAACCCAAATATCTGTTTTTTGGCCACTCGGTGGAAGTGGAAACAAGTTGTGAACACAACATTGACCATGTGTCCATGCACAAAATATTCCAGTTTCTGCCCTTATTCTTAAAAAAGACAATATTCCTACTGAGCTGTCTACATGGTTAATGAAAATTAATATTCCACTAATATTCCTGTTTACATGCAGCCGTGCACACACTGGTGGCGGACTTCTTTGACCGTGTAAACACAGCCTCCCTCTTTGACATTGACTAAACCAGACACATTTTCTGCATTCTTAATCATTGAATCTGTGTTTTTCATCAGATAATGATAAAATATTATGTGAAATAAGTTTTACTAAAATGAAAACAATTATTGGTTTTGGCTTAACTAGATTGATTGAAATGTTCAACAGTTTTATTTGACTAAAACTATACTAAAATACTTATGGTTTTCTTTGACTAAGAAGATTAAAATGAACTAAAACTTGACTAAAAAACAGGATGAGGTTGACTGGATATGATAAAAACAAGGACATTTGCCAAAGGACTAAGACTAAAATAAATAAATAACTGACAAAATTACCACTAGAACACAGTATCCACTACTCGTACATACAGTACATAACATATAGTAATGCTGCACTCACTCTCCACAGCCCTCTGGTGCCCTCTGTCTGGTAGATGTTCATGAAGTTGGACATCATGCTACCTTGGAGTAAACTGCCCTGTGCCTGCATTCTGATCTGGAAAAACAACAACAGAAAGGTCAAACATTTTTATCCCCGAGATTACAACCCAGCACTTCACTCAGCGTCTGAACTCAGGTATAAGGATTCTAGTCACTGGACTATTTCAATATATTAAAATATATTAAAATATTTAAACCAGTCTTCACATTTGAGTAGATGTAATCAGTACATGTTCATTCATTGATCATTTCTACAGAATTGTCTTGCCATTTTCACTGATGTTGAATTATTATTTTTGCCACAAAAGACTACACAATAAGTATGATTCAGACCAGGTGACACTGAACCAGATACCCAGGTAAATGTAATTGATTTGCAGCTCAGTATCAGTGATCAAGTAGGAACATATTAGCAGTGGATCTTGACATTGATCGATATATTGGTGAACAGATATTTCAGTCTGGGCCTTGTCCCCAGCATTAAGACTGACCTTGAGGACGTCAGTGGGGTTGGCCAGAGACGAGGACAGGACTCCAGACACGACACCACAGAAGACGTTGATGACCATGGTCTCGTCTGGCAGGAAAGAGACGGGAAATTACATTAATACACACACCACCAAAAGCAACCAAAACCACTAAAACACAAGATTAGCTTATAATTTACTAGATGTCTACGGGGATGTTATGTTATTTACATACATCATAAATGTATCATGCATGCTCTCCACTTTAAGAAATAGTGTTTGTTGTCTGGTTTATTAAGGTAACGCCGAATTTAAACCTGCTGAAATTGCTGTTGGAGAGAATGCACACTCTGTACATTAGCTTTAACTAAACAGGAATCTTTGTTAGCAATTAGCTTCGACAGTTTGTTAGCAAGTGGTGGATCTCGTTAGTAGTAACCTAGTATGGTGTCTACATTGGAGTAAGGAGGCGGAGACAACATAATAATGGACTAATAGTTACAGTGATCCTGGATCAATCTGACCAACAGTTAGTGTGGCGGTCCTCACGCCACTCATTTTTTGGGGCAGGAGGAACTGGCGCTCGATCCAAACCACAACCACAGGAAAAAACCCAAGCCTGCATCAAAACACAGTGGCACCATCGTGGCACAAAGGCATGCAGAGTGGGAAGGCAAACATTCAACAGAAAAACAAAAGAAAGAGCGCTTTGTATTTTGGCAAAACACACACACAAAATAAAAAGGTGAAGTAACAAAACCTCTTCGTCCCCTGATTAGTTTCCCTCCTTACTCCTTCAGAATCATTATTGTTCAATAAGTACACTGAACGCACAAGACATTTGCCCCGGTTCATCGGTGCTGATGACACATTTTAAAAAGCTGACTCATTACTGTCCATACAGAAGAAAACAACAGACCTGACGTAGGTTTCTGCATGATGTCACTGCTACATGTACAGTATATATATATACATCCTTATAGTCAGTATATTAACGTTACATACAGTAACTTAGATGGCAGTCAGCGTGCTCCCAGTTTGGAGAAGCAGACAGGAAGCTAAGCAACAAACTGCTGTGGACTTTAGTTCAGATCAGAAACTATCGATGCAGCTGTAAACCAGCAACTCCCGTGTTGGGAGAGGTAAAATTACTGTTTTTGTGAATGGAGTCTGGTGGCTTTGAAGACAGCGATAAAGCGTAAAGTGGCAGTGGAAGGGATTTTTATACGAACAAATCAAACAAGATATGAAATGTTAGTGAGCTTTAGAGGTGCTGGTAGCTGGAGAGAACCAGCTGTTTCCCTTTGCCTCCAATCTTTATGCTATTTTAGGTTAATAAACACATCCTGGTTAAACATATACACTTAATACACAGATATGAGATTCATATCAACCTTCTCATCTCAAACAAATGACTGTATTTTCCAAAAATGTTGAGCTACTCCTTTAAGAAATGTTCCCACAAACGACAGAAGAAGTACAATGTATTGCTTCAATCACTCCCATCTGTTCTCCTACCTTGATCTACTCTATTATTAATATTATTTATCTCACGTACACTAATTGTACATTAAATATTGAGAGGAGCAGAGGAAGAGAAAAGTGGAAGAAAAGAGAACGAAGATAGAGACAGTGAAAGGTGGTGCCAGTCGATAGGAAGAGAGAAATGACAAATAAAAGAAGCAGACGGTAGGAGAGGTGATAGAGGAAGAGACAGAGCCTGAGGTCACCAACTTCCTGTCAGTCACAGGAATACGCTGGCGCCGGCCAATCGCTGATAAATGTAGCGCAAAGCCATTTCGCTGATAACTTGGTGGCTCTCTGTGTCTCTCTACATGGGAGGATGATGTGAACGTCAGAGCTCCCCAAAAAAAAAAGACGTTTTAGAGAGGGACTTATGACCCGTTTAACTTCCTAACACTGGCTCTGAGCGGCTTATAATATTAGTTTTGATAGATAATATTATTTTATATGAAGAAACCAATGAGTTGTTTTGTCTTATTTTCTCTTTTGTATATTTACTATTGCTTCCTAATAAAGCAAAAGTATCTTTTATCCAATTACTCAACAGAATAATCGGTAGAATACTCGATTACTAAAATAATCGATAGATACAGCCCTAGCTACAACAAGCCTTTCTATATATGTTGACATATTGTTATATATATTACATAATACTACACTACACTTACTATATTATACCTATACTATACTGTTTTTTTATACCGTTATATTTGATTCTCAGTTTTTGCATCCTATTCTATATTTTATTTATACAACATCTCTATATTAAGACAGACGAGTGTCATTATTTAATCATATCACATATTAACATAGACCTGCTGACTCTGCTGCTATTAATCACTACTGTCACTTTTACCTATGTTCTTGTATATTCTTTTTTGCTATTTTTAATTTATTTTCTTATTCTATCCTTATTTTAGTTTTATATACCTTGTATTTATCTGTACTATTTCTGTCTTCCCTCAATAAAGGCTTATCTTATCTTAAGTTTGGGATGATTTGAAGCATCTCGCTGAACAACAAATCATGTTGGCTGTTTGGGTCTTACATTATGGAAGATCTGTCTATTTTTATTTCAATTAAACATATAGAATTGTGTGCTCCACATGAGATCAATGTCAGATAGGAGGGGAAAGCCCATCAGAGCACTTACAGCGGCTGCCTCTCTTTCCTTCCTGGAAGCTCTTTGTCTCTTATTTGGCTTGCAAATTAGTGCCGGCAGGTTAACACACTCCGTCTGCTTCCAGGCGGGTCAACACAGGTTGTCACGACACAGCCAACCTTTTTTTTTTTTTTAGTGGATATGGGGTGTACAGTGTTACTGCTACACAAAGACAATATGTCCAATGAAAATGTGTCACTGCACCAACATCAGCAGGGTAAACTGCTGTGCATTTCATGTCTTTGCTTTGTGCATTCATCCCACATTATTTACAAATGTGACTATACTTTATTGATTCCCAATGGGCAAATTGTCTTTTCTAAAGTTCTGTTTGTGGTAAAGTACAACCAGTTCGTACTCACTAGGGGAGGGGAAAAAAAGATTAACCTATCCTCATTTTTTTAGGATTTTGAAATCAATATTTTAATGCCAGAATCGATATATTTGCTTTATTTGAGTCTATGCGGAGGTAGACAGAAATTACCGCTTTTATTGTTTGTCTTAGTAACGTGACGTCATATCCGTCAAAAACCAAAACAACGGCATTTACAGTATTTTTATATTTTAGCAGGTTCTGTCCTCCATAGAAGACAGGATGTTAGAGTAACATAAATAGTGAACACTCACCTTCTGGATGAGTGACAAACAGCCTCTTCAGAGAGTTGTAGGTTCCTATCTTGATTGTCCCGTAAGACGCTTGTCGCAACAGAGCAGGAGAGATCCTGAGAGGAGAGGTACAATACGTTCATTTAACCTTTAATCTGGGGGGTAAACTGAAGGCAGAAGAATTCCCTCACCTAATTTATAACTAAATTTCAGTCTTATTGAGTTTGAAATCTCAAAAGCAGAGATGAATCTTAACAACTGTAGATGCAAAACACTTGAATCACACCCACTACTTTTAAGAATCAAAGAGAAGCTCCTTCTTCTTGTCCCACTGGATTCAACAATATCAGTTCAACCACCCACTAAGTGTAACAGCTCTGCCTGCAAAGCACATCACATTGAGCACACGCTCCTTCCATCAGCAATGGAGTATATCGCAACTAGTAGGGGTGTAAATCTTTTGGTATCTCACGATTTGATTCCCGATTCAGTATATAAGGGTGCTAATTTCAGGATTTCCTCCAGTACTCTGTGCGCCTATAAAGGCGGTGTGGCAAATTATCACATGAAAGCAAAATAAAGTGTGTATAAGATTGTAGAGTTTTTATATCTGAAATAGTTATATTAACCGATTGCAGTAATGTATACGCACAAAGGCAAAAGGTAATATTTATTCTTGCACAAATAAACACTTTTTACTAAAAAGTTTTAAGGCAAACTCCTCAATGCCGAAGAGGAATTGTAATTAACTGCAAACTCATATTCATAAACATATTTTATCGCCTTTATACAATCCCTGTAAAGGAAGGAGTCAGGTATTAAATGTATGATAATGAGGTAAAGGTTGAATGTCTCGTAAACGATTTGATTCGGCTGGCAAAACATTTACTCAAATGTAGATTTCTAAGATCTTCTGCTTTCAAAGCATATCAAAGCGAATTGGCGGTCTTTCTAAATCATTATTCTATTTCTCAATTTAAGTTATTTGCTTTTATGTTATTGTGGCAGTCACGTCTGAAAAGCCCCGCATGCAGTTACAAAAATTCAGAGGTGCACAACCAAGCTTTATAACAGCTTGTGGAGCCTTCGCGGTTTACGCATAATAAGAGATGATGTCATTTTTGGCTCCTGCACCCTCTCGCAGGGGTTACTATGGTGAGCATAAACAAATTCAAGTTACACAAAAAATAAAAATGTTACATAAATAAAATTGACAGGATTTTATTTCTCAGAAACTTGGCAAATTCAAAAATAAATTGTACAAAATAACAGTGTAAAACTCCCCTCGTTGATGATCCTGTTTGTCTTACTTCACCCTGAGCTGTTAGAATAAATAGTTTAAGGGGTGAGAGCTAAACCTGCAGTATCTTATAAAGTAAACAAAAATTGGTCATATCATATGTAGTAGGCGCTATCGAACACAGCCAGTGTTTGTACAGAGCCTAAAATAGCACTTTCCATACCCAGAGTAGAGCGCTCGGACGCCCTCCTCCTTGCCGATCCTGAAGAGGGCGTGGAACATGCCTCTGTAGCGCACCTCCGTGTACTGGGACTGACCCTGGACCTGTAGCCGGGTCTTCGTCAGGTCAATAGGAAAGGTCCCTGAGGATTAAAATTAAAACATTAACTGAAAACAAGAAAATGAAGGTAGTGGAGTTGATAATGATTAGGTTAAGAGGATATTTTGCAACAAAAATATTGATAAACTGTCATATTCATACTGCTATGTAGCCCCAGTTTTCACCTTGTGCAATATCATTACATCTGAGTCAGAAATGGCCATTTTCAAAGGGATCCCTTGACCTCTGACCTCCAGATATGTGAATGTAAATGGGTTCTACGGGTACCCACGAGTCTCCCCTTTACAGACATACCCACTTTATGATAATCACATGCAGTTTGGGGTAAGTCATAGTCAAGTCAGCACACTGACAGCTGCTGTTGCCTGTTGGGCTGCAGTTTGCCATGTTATGATTTGAGCATATTTTTTATACTACATGCAGTACCTGTGAGGGTTTCTGGACAATATTTGTCATTGTTTTGTGTTGTTAATTGATTTCCAGTAACAAATATATACATAAATTTGCATAAAGTAGCATTTTGCCCACTCCCATGTTAATAAGAGTATAAAATACTTACTTTTGAACAGATAAAAAAATCTGCAATTAATTTGCGATTAATAGTGATAATCGATTGACAGCCCGACGTAGAACAAAATGTTAAAATCTCTTAAGCTTGTGTAACCTTATTTCAGGTATCTAACTAAAAACCCATTCGAAGAAAACATTGACTTCCAGACGAGGGACCCAGAAGTGCTAAAATGCTAACTAATTTCTCATTCCTGCAGCACTCTATTCTTTAAAAGAACATGATTCATGAGCACGAAAACAACATTTTCAGACAAACAATCAGCGCATAAATTCGCGATTAACTATGGACGATCATGCGATTATTTATGACTACATATTTTAATCGATTGCCAGCCCTAATAAAAACATAAAATAAAAATATAAAAACGATTTTTAACCTGTTTCCCAAGTTGAAATTCCTGACTCCTGAAATGTAATGATAATGCAATAATAATGTAATGACGTGCTAAAATGCGAACTAATTTCCGGGTTTTAGGACTCATTCCTGCAGCACTCTATTCTTCAAAAAGAACATGATTCATGAACACGAAAACAAAATTTTCAGACAAATATCAGTGCATAAATTTGCGATTGACTATGGATAATCATGCGATTATTTATTATTATTATTATGTATTACATGTTTTAATTGATTACCAGCCCTAATAAAAATATAAAAACGATTTTAACCTGTTTCCCCAAGGTGAAACTCCTGACTTCTGATTGAAATGTAATGATAATACCTGACTGGTACAAACTGGGGCTAACTGCCAGTTTAATTACTGTATATTACTATGCAACTGTCTATTATGTTTTGTGCAAGTAAGCAGATTGGATGTGCACCAACAACCTGACTGATTTCTAACTTGGTAAAATTGTGTGCATCTGCAGTTGCAGGATAACGCATAATATAATGTGGATTCAGCTGGATGCATGTTCCCTTTTTGAAGCCCAGTGCTACACCATCACTCAGCAGGTTGCTGATGCAGAATTTTCCTATGACTGCAAAATACTTGTAATTTAATAGACTATTTGCATAGAAAATGTATAAACTCAACAATATATCATGATGGTTAAGGGTCTGCATGCATGCATGTGGTGCATCACGTAGCATACCGAATTCTGCGACAATCGAGGCCATCCCTCCGTAGATGAACGGCTTCCAGTTCAAGTTGACCATCTCTTCGGAGGCGGCTGCTGCTTCCACCTGCTGCAGCCCGGCTAGAAACAACAGTAGGCAGGCCAGACAGAGGTCAACACAGTGCTGCAGCCTCAGACAATACAACAACATGGCGAGAAACATTTGAGATTCCTAGTGATGCTACAGATCAACGAGGCATCCTCAGCATCAGCATCCCAGCAGTATACTGCGCCGGAAAGAGGAAAGAGACGCCCGCTGTGCAAGAACACCGCGGAGACGTCATATTTGTTGTGTGGGGGGTTGCTATTGGCTGTGAGGTCTGTCAATCAACTTTTTAAGCGATTCGATTGGCTGGTGCGCCGGGAAGGGTGAGGGGCTAACCCATGAGTGACAGCTCAGTGACGACACAGCGGTGTCACGAGAATTAAATTATTTATCATGGTTTGTCATAAACATCAAGAGATACTTAATTAACATTAAATACCTTATTATTATTATTATAAATAAAAAAATAGACAAAGATAAAATATAACATAAGATGGAAAATAAAACCCACTTTATAAAATAAGATAAAAATAATAACAAAAAAAATTATGAAAATAAGATGGAAAATACACAACATAAGATGGAAAATAAAACCCAGTTGATAAAATAAGATAAAATAAAAATAAAACAAAAATAAAATAAAAAAACATAACAAAAGATGAAAAATAAAACCCAGTTGATAAAATAAGATAAAAATAAAAAATAGGACAAAAATAAAATAAAAAAGCTTAACATAAGATGGAAAATAAAACCCACTTGATAAAATAAGATAAAAATAAATACATAATAACTAAGTCATTATTTTAATTATGATTTAAGATTTTTTATTTTAAAAAGTCTATTTTAATTTATTAGTGATGACGTTTAGCTCGAGGCAGATGGCTCCTCCTGTTGCTATGCTAACGGTTGCTAGGCTAACGGTTGCTAGGCTAATGGCTAGTCGGCTAACACTTGTTGGTTTATCAGTTACCGTTTACATTCAGCCGACATGTCACGTACCTGTAAGTGTCGATTAAATCCTCCCGCTGCTATTTGACTTGGTTTTCCATGGTTTAACACACAGCCTGACTTTAATAAAGTGCAAACAGAAAACTTCTCGCCTGCTGTTGTTAGCTTCAGCTAATGTCAAACGAGCTTCTTCTGCTTCTTCTTCTTCTTCTTTTTTTGGAATTAGCGGCAGACTGGATTCTTCTTCTTCTGCTCCTTTGAGATTTAACGGCAGCTTCACTGCCATCCTGTGGATTTAGTTAACTCCTATTGATCAGTCCTGACCAAACATCCTCTACCTAATAATAATAATAATGATAATATTATTATTAATAATATTAATAATAATAATAATAATTTACTATATAATTATTAATACAAGAAATGCAGCACAATAAAGGAAATAAACTTAGAATAAAATAAAAAATAAAATAAAAAAGCATAACGTAAGATGGAAAATAAAACCCACTTGATAAAATAAGATAAAAATTAAAAACAATACGATAAAAATAAGATGGAAATTACATAACATAAGATGGAAAATAAAACACATTTGATAAAATAAGATAAAAAATAAAAACAAGACAAAAAAGCACAACATAAGATGGAAAATAAATCCTATTTGATAAAATAAGATAAAGAAATAAAAATAAGATAAAAAAAGATGTAAAATGCACAAGATAAGAGGGAAAATAAAACCCACTTGATAAAATAAGATAAAAAATAAAAACAATACAAAAAAAGCATAACATAAGATGGAAAATAAAACATATTTGATAAAATAAGATAAAAAAATATAAGAGGAAAAATGCACAACATGAGATGGAAAATAAAACCCAATTGATAAAATAAGATGGAAAATAAAAGCCTCTGATTAATAATAATAATAATAATAATAAATAATGTTTTTTCTCTAATTTATTTATTTTCTAAGTATTTATGCATTAGTGAAAATATATGGTTAATCGATAGAGAGATGGTGTAAAAATGACACACAGACTTTTTTAAATAAAATGTATTTTGTTTTATTGGAGTGAATAATGGAGTGGATCAGTCTATATTATTTAAATAATTATATTGTCCAGATACACTTGCTGTTTGTCCTCACATGCTGTTCATGGTGAGAAATAGGACCTTAAGTTAAAGTCATCATCAATGTCACCTCAATAGACAACTGTCATAGCCCAGTGTTTATTTACTGCCATTCAAATGTTTATTTATTCAAGCAAATATCTTGACTGAGAACTCCTTGTTTTTTTGTTTTTTTTACCACAAACTCCTGAGTGGAGCGGTTAATGATGGAGGGAGCGTTATACATTCACATCTGGCAGCCACACTGACACTCAGACTTCTTCTTTTTCTTCTTCTTCTTCTTCTTCTTCTTCTTCTTCTTCTTCTTCTTCTATTTTACAAGCACAAATTCTTATTCAGACGAGCAGCTTGTTAACCTTCAGGTGACCTGTTGTGACCAAACATGTTGATTTGTCCTGCACCACCCATCTTTTCTGACACTAATGCAATGAATGAAACAAAACATCTGCATTTTTTTTGTTCTAATGGCTAAAAAAATAACCATTGTTTGATTTCCATTGACATCATTTTCTACCAAAGAAACATTTTTCATTGATGTGAGCACCACAAGCTAAATTCAATTCACCTTAATTGTATTGGCCTAGAGGCACAAATCTCAGATATAACTCAAAAACGTCCCTTTTGGACCCTTTCAGATCTTTCCTTGAAAATTAATTAATGCATATTGACTTTGCATAGGTTTTCCCAAATTCTGGACCTGTGAAAACCTCTAATAAGTTTATTTGAAGCACTCTGAACAGGTGCAATCATAGACATGAAACAATTTCTTTGTTCACAAGCCTGTTACTGCAACCATCATTCGGTAAACAGCAGAGCAGCCACGCTCACAGTGAACCTTTAAAATGCATCTCAAAGACAACTGTCCTTTCCACCTCACTCGCATCTCACACAGCAGATACCCACAATGTTAATCAGTAAAAAAATAAACTCCTCATCTAAAGTATAGTCAGAGAATTGCAGTAGTGAACACAACAGGGCAGTTGGAGCCCAATTCAGAGAGTTGGTGGAAAGACACCATTCCTCTTCCTCTGTTTCTCCTTCTTCCTTCTAATAGGCGATAATGCACTACTGGAGGGCATGCTTGACAGCAGCCACAGTTGGCGGGACAGGTCCCGGAGTTATTGGTGTAAACACAGGCAGCAGGCGCTGTGGATCAGAGAGTGGTGCGCAGCAGTCGGATGACACGCTGGTAAAGCTGCTGGACGACTGACACCAAATTCCTGAGGTCACATGAAGAAGAAGAAAAAGAAGATACAAATAAGATAAAAAAAATAAGAATAAAAAAGCATAACGTCAGATGGAAAATAAAACCCACTTGATAAAATAAGATAAAAATAAAAAAAGGACAAAAATAAAATAAAAAGCATAAAATAAGATAAAAACAAATAAAATGAAAAAAAAACATGATAAGATGGAAAATAAAAGCCTGTGAATAATAATAATAATATAATACTATATAACTATTAATACAAGAAATACAGCACAATAAAAGAAATAAACTTAGAATAAACATCAAACAGGGCCATAATTAATGGAAAATAAGATGGAAAATAAAACCCACTTGAGAATATAAGATAAAAATAAAAATTCGACAAAAATAAAATAAGAAAATACATAAAATAAGATGGAAAATAAAACCCACTTGATAAAATAAAATAAAAAATAAATATAGGATAAAAATAAAATAAAAAAGCATAATGTAAGATGGAAAATAAAACCCTGTCAATAAAATAAGATACAAATAATTAAAAATAAGATAAAAAAAAGCACAATATAAGAAGGAAAATAAAACCTCTTGTGAAAAGCGAAAAGCCATATGAATGAGCCAGCATGGACCATACAGGGTCCTGGCACTGGAACGTCACCTGTGTTTCTAACTGTCTGTTGTGGGAAAGATCCATTATGTGTAAAATGATGCTCATATTTAACTGTTTCTTTTTTTATATAATTAACTGGCATGCCCAAACCACAGAAGAAGAGCACGTAATATGCCAGGGTTCCATGTAGTCCATGTTTAACAGAAAGACTCACCGAGCTCCGAGAGAGAAGCAGTTGTTGCGGTTCGGGTTGAGGCAGAAGAGCGAGGCCACGCAGTAAACACAGCACAACAACATGGACAGCAGCCGTCTCTTTAAGGACATCTTCAGTCTGATAATAGAAACACAAAGGCAGTCACTTTGTCTGCAGCAGAAAAATGTATATGGGTGAAAACACACACATCTATTAAGAAAACGTACACCACACAAAGCAGAAAGCAACAACACCCTCTCTTGATCTCTTATTTTAGAGCCTACATTTAACATATACGTATGAAACTTTTCCTCTTGACAGACTATGAGTTTGTGTTATTTATTCACTCCACTGCCTTTTAAAAGATCTGGCCAGATTTAACCAAAAGGGGAAGTCATGCATAAATAAATAAATACTTAAATATACATTAATAAATACATACAATTTAAGAATGGACAAATAAATCTAAAAATATATTTAAAAATAAATTTAAAATTAATAAAAAATGAATGCAAAAATAAATATAAAATAAATGCAAAAAATAAGAAAATATATTTAAAAAATAATAAAAATAAAAAAGTCGAAATTAAATGGAAGAGTAGATAGAGGAATTAATATGATATATAAATAAATAAAAAATAAAATTAAAACATTAATATCAATTTATGTCATATTTTATCAATTGATTAATGCCTACATTTATTTTTAATATCATCTTTAGTACATTCAATGGCATATTTATTTATATATCAAGTCATTTATTTATCTATTTTTTTTATTTTGGCAGGTTCTGTTCTCCATATAACCCCAAGGCTTCTAATACAACCAAATCTTTGCTGCAGGCCACACTGATATGTAATCACAATAGGAAGCAGCAGCTTGAACGCCACACCATCAGTCACATAACATCATCATCATCATCATCATCATCACCTTAACAATCCTGTGGAGAAGAGCTCTTTCCTGACAGACTGATCTTCCAAAACTGGACCTCACTTTGGATAAAAACAACCCTCGGCGGCTCCTTCGAGACAGATCCCAAGTCCAGGTGGAGTTACAAGTATTCGTCCCAGCGGTTGGAGGACGGCGTTGGCAGAGGTGTAAACAGGATCCCGGCTCCCTGGGTGCTGCTGGGCACACTGGGCACGATTACTGCTGACCCATGCTTTGTTTTGAAAGGTCCTGAAAGGTCTAGCAGGGGTGAATAACATTCCTACATTGTGTGTCTGTTGGAGCTATTTTGGTTTGTTGGGAGAGAAGGTGGGGGGAGGTGAGAGGTATAAAAAAGAGGATCTTTCCTCTCAGGTGGCTGTGGACCCACACTGAACCCTGCTAGGGTTGTTGTGTTGAGGTTTGAGGATGATAGGTAGATATGAAGGGCTCATTCTAAGCTAATAAAATCAACAACGATTCTTAGTTTCAGGTGATTACATAGAAAATGTAACACACTGTTCCTTTAAGTACGGATGTTATGTGACCAATAAGTCAACATCTGTGTTGAAATAACTATGGGGGTGGCGTTACTTAAAGGTCCCATATTGTAAAAAGTGAGATTTTCAGGTCTTTTACATTATAAAGCAGGTTTAAGTGTTATATAAATACTGTTAAACTATCAAAACGCTCAATATACGGAGAAACACACACAGCCCGTATTCAGAAATTGCGCGTTTGAAACAAGCCGTCAGGATTTCTGTCCATTTGTGATGTCACAAATATACAATATTTAGACCATTACACAGTTTTAAATGTAAACATTCTAAATGTGTCCAAGTTTATTTCCTTTTGCAGTGTATGTGAATAACATCAGCTGACAGGAAGTAAACATGGACCCAAATTGTTGCCTAGCAACACAATTCTGTTGCAATTCCATTGAAATGCACTAAAACAGAGCATTTCAGACAGAGGGTGAATACAGGTATATTCAGGCAGACATTATGAGGAAAACAATGTGTGTTTTTTAACATTACAGCATGTAAACATGTTCTAGTAGAAACACAAAATACAAGTATGAACTTGAAAATGAGCACGATATGGGACCTTTAAGTATGGACGTTGGTTACAATTATAATATTTACTAGGTTAATCATATTTAGTGTGCTAGCATGCTAACATTACCTAATTAGCACTAAACAAAAGGTGCAGTTGAGGCTGATGAGAATGTCTTTAGTTCTGCAAATGTTTGATCTTAAACCAAAGTATGGGACAAAATAAAATTTTGATCTTATGATGGGCTAAATGCAAAATTGTGAAAAGTCAGAAGATTTGACATTAAAATTCTTGCAACAAAAGAAACAATAAGGTCACTGCCATACACAATATCAAGGCTATAGATTAAGTGTCTGCAGTCGTATTTTTCTCAGCTGCTGCTGGCTGAAGCTGGTGTGATGCCAGGTGATGTCTTGAGTGCATGCAGCTAATGAGAAAGCATCATTAACCAGATCTATTTGTGTGTGAAACTTAGTGGAAAATGGTCCCATCAGGCCAGATGTCTCTCCCGAGGACTCTGAGGCCAGAGTAGGACATCAGCCAGCAGGGTTAGAGTTTAACTAAGACTCAGCTCTGTACACCACACAAACATGTTTGCGTTGTATATCACTGAACGGATTTTTAGTAAACTTGTTACTTACTGTTGTTTTTTTAACGCTTTCACTATTAATAATAAATACAGTACATGCAGCTGGTTATCAACTCGGTAAACCCACCCAGGGTTTTCCAATCTCGTTATGAGCGCGTTCACATGAACGAGGAGGTGTTTGACCAATCACAGACATGAACAAGACAGACAGACAGAGAGAGACATTTAACAAAGGAAGAGTAAACTATATTAGACAAATACGAAGAAATTAAACACATAATCCAGGCTAAAAGTAACACGAAATGCAGGAAGGACAGCTTGTAAAAGAAAAAACTCCGGATGTGTGAATACGTAAATAAACAGACTTATTAATTTAACTGAACAGTCAAAAGTCAGATATAGTCGTCTAAATATAAAAAGCGTTTCCGATAATGATAGATAAATTAAATGCACTTATTTATACCAAGCTATCAAACCAAATACTTAAAAATCCTTTCACCTGCTTTCTCCCTCTGTGGTGGTGTGAAACGGGCTCAAAAGCAAGTTAAAAAAATGAATATAAAAATATAATTCAAAGCGTTAAACACCCACAACATAAAGTCAGCTGTCCTTCCTGTATTTGTCAGTTTAAACTGTGTTGTTTTTAGTCTGGATTATGATTTAAATGTCTTCGTATGTGTGTGATATTATCATACAATCACCGCATCGAGCTCTGATTGGTCAGTAGGAGGTGTTTTCATACGAGTTGATCTCTTATGCTGAACTGCTAACCTGCTCCGGAGCAGGTTAGCTGTTCAGCAACAGTTACCATGGAGATCAACATCAGTTACCATGGAGATCTACCCCGCAACAGTTACCATGGAGATCTACCCCGGTAAGAAGTGAAGTGAAGAAGCTTCGTAGGACGGAAAACCCAGAGTTAACCCTGAAGTTATCTCGATAACCGCAAATCCTGCTTCGTAGTACAGACCTCAGGAGTCCACCAGGTTTGTTTTCATCCATGTTTTTATGCATAACATCTGCAAACAACATGAATGGTATAGTTGCAGATAACAAAACGGCACCTTCTTCTACTATATGCACAACATTCATATGATGCTGCTGCAACACAAGGTGTTTTTAATAAGTAATTTAATATTTAGGCCTTTCAAGATAAAAATAGACCTTGAAATTAGCTGGGAAAACTCATTTTGAGCTATATTTCACTAGTATTAGGAAGTGTTTTGTGTTATAATAAGCCTGTAATCCGCAAAAGTAGATATTCAAGATGCATTGTCTAAAAACTAGTCCCTATGTGTCTCTGAAATGTTACTTGTTAGGTGATTGTGTCTTATATTAAAGCCCCCCCCCAGTGTATTTTGTCATTTCTATGATATTTCATATTTATTTGAGTCATTTCCTGACTACACTGTTAAATAATTTAATTATTAGACTATAGAAGCTGCTCCTTTAACAAGATATTCAAGGATTGTCTAAAAACTAGTCCCTATATCTCACTGAAATATGTTATGAGATATTTTGACTAGTAATTAGACAAATATACTTGGTAGGATTTTGCGTTTTTGCATGCTCAATTAATTGTATGATGAATTGTATATCCTTTTTAATGTATTTGCATTAAGGTAGTTCCTGCTGATTTAATATATTTACGTTCAGTTTTGTCAGGTTTGGTACTCAGTAGCACATTAACACCAACCAAGACTTAGTTTAAAAAAATCTACTTGATTAAAAATGATAAATCCAGTAACTTGATGATAAAAATAGAGATCTTCCTGCTGGGACAAGGGTCAATCCCAGAGAAGCAACAGAAGGGTGTGCATGTGTTTGTGCAGTTGTGTGTGTGTGTGTGTGTGTGTGTGTGTGTGAGTGAGTGTGTGAGGGGAGGGGACAAAAGCGAGACCTGCTGATAATGCTCAGAGTGTTTCTGTCCTTCTGCATTTGTTGAAGGGATTTTAAGGACACAGATGAGACCGCTGAGATTAAACGGCTGTTTCAGCAGCAACTGATTATCTTTCTTAAACTCTGACACACGAGTCACCATGGAAACATTACATGACTCTGGATTAACGTGTAACGGGATGATGAGATTCTTCATCACAGCGGCAGCATTATGGTGCTCCTTTGCCAATTAAGTGCTGTCACATGTTGGAGCTCTTGAAGTTATTTGACATTTTAATATTTTGTATTAACAGTCTTAAAGTTTTAACCTTGTGACACATTTTGGGTTATGATGTAAAGGATAAAAACACAGTTTCTTATCGCAGCAATGTGGATTTCATCTTAAAACCATTGGGTTTTTTGTTATCATCATGCACTGAGGCCGCTGTTAACATGACGACTCCTGACAGCATGAACTTCAACGAGTCGACAGTCCAGTACCTGGATCCCCGGGAGATGGGCGTCATCCTCAGCATTGCCTCCTGCCTCATCATCTCCACCAACCTGCTGGTGGCTGCCGCTCTACTTAAGCTGCTCCTCAAGAGGCGAAGCCAGAGCTGGTGCTTTGTCCTCAACCTGGCACTGGCCGACTTCTTGGTGGGCGTGTCCATCACTGGCCTGGCCATAGAGAACTTCAACAGCAACGTCACTCCGTACCAGCTACGCAACGTCGGCGCTTATGCTGCAACAAACGCCACGCCTCCCGCTGAGGACAAGGCGCGCTGTTTGGTGCGGATTGCCTTTGTGATGTCGCCCTTCACGGCGTCCATCATGTCCATGTTCCTGATCTCACTCGACCGCTACGCAGCCATCAAGATGCCCCTGCGGTACTCCCAACTGTCTGGGAAGGTCACGGCAGTCTGTTCGCTGCTGGCTTTGTGGATCAGCGCTCTCATGATAGGATTCTTGCCAGGTGAGACTTAAAAACACAATCTTTTCCTAAACCTAACTAAGCTTTTTCATGTAACTTCCGTACTTAAGTAACGCCACCTCCGTAGTTATTTTAACCCAAAGCACAAACTTTTCCGAAACCTAACCAAGTCGTTTTGTTGCATCACATAACTTTTGTACTTAAGTTACACCACCTCCAGAGTTAATTCAACCCAAATCACGATCTTTTCCTAAACCTAACTAAGTAGTTTTGTTGCCTAAACCTAACCAAGTTGTTTCCTGTGAAGACAGAAGTTTATTTTGAAAAGACTGTATGCATGTAATGATCTGAAATTGACATGTGTTGCTGGACATTCGTTGGATAACGCACAAAAAAATGAGGAATAATGTTTCGTAAGATATCATACGAACCAATATGGTGAGTTGTTGCAGGCCATGTTGCAAAAGGTACTGCTGAAAAAAGGTCAAGTTTGATTAATACATCTGTGAGTTTGAAGGTTTATCAGACGGCGGCATGTTGATGGACTCCGAGGACAGTTTATAGTCTAAGAGTGTAGCAGTAGAGTCATATAGTGAATAATAACTGATGTCCTGTGTTCCTCAGTCATGGTGCGGCAGCTGCAGGCGGACGGATACTTCGGCTTATGCGCCCTTTTCTCCGTCATCTACCAGGAGGGCATGATCGCATTATTCAGCGTGTGCTTCTTCCCCGTGCTCTCTGTCTTCGTTTACATCTACCTGGACATCCTGAAGATTGCCTACAGCCACCACAAGCAGATCTGCCAAGTGAGGCAGTCCAGTTCCAGGTCGGCTGACCGCCATCAACATTACGAGCACCATCACCATCACCATCACCATCACCATCACCATTTGAGGAGCCACTACTGGAGCCACGTCAAGGCCCTAAGGACGGTCGCCGTGCTCGTGGGCTGCTTCTTGGTCCTCTGGTGCCCGTTCTTTGTGACGTGCATAGTTCACCTCCTGTGTGAAAGCTGCGATCTCCTCGTCGTGTTGGAGAATTACCTGTGGCTGTTGGGACTGTCCAACTCGCTGGTCAACCCTCTGGTGTACGCCTTTTGGCAGAAGGAGGTGCGGCAGCAGCTGGCAGCCATGTTTTCCTGCTTCACAGGCGTCACAGGAAAGTGTGACCCGCCGCCACCTGTGCTGACTCAAGCTGGTGTTTCTGATGGTGGTGGTGTAGAAGATGCCCATAACCCGTCGCTGCTGCGGCTGATTAAGGGCAACGACAAGGCTCACACTGTGCCGCTATCTGCCATGACAGGCTTGTGAAAGAAACCGGAGAAACTGTGGCAACAAAAAAAAATAATAGTATTACTTTCCATATTAAATTTGCGATGGTACACTTGTTATAATTCTACACTGTCGCACACCATCAGCCCGACTGGCCCTTTTCACAGCTGACGTTTGACAGTAATTGCAGGGTAAACACAGGTGTAATCGAGCCAGCATGCACTATACCAGGACCATAATTAGTGTTATTAACTACACCTGTGTATACCCTGTAATTTCATGTCGAAATGGCTGCTGTGAAAACGTCAGATTGACCCAGTTCCTTGAGGCCTGAGCCCGATCCGACAACTAATAAAGTTTTAAAGCCAAAACTTTCTCCCCCTTTCCTTTAGTGTGGTTTTCGGTCCATCTATCTACCATGTGTTCAGTACTATTATATCTGCAAAACATGTCGAAGAAGGAAAATTCAGGTTTATTACGACATATCTTTGGCTATGTGGAGGGCAATGTTGGTCTGTTTGGTGGGCTGGAATCTCATCACTACAGTATAATGCAAAGATTTGTTCCAACGTTCCCAGTGAGACCAGATGGGGTCAGAGGTCAGTGGCAGTATAGGGGACAGGAAACAGTTCGACGGTCCAGTTTCACAGAGTTTAATAGGCGTTCCTGATAAGTCCCACTGTGCATGATCGGGACGCTCACTGACTCTTTGAGCCCTTTATGCACACTTACAGCATGTCTGATATCCCGCAGATACTTGCAGAGGACGCTGTGGGAAAACCCCACAAGGAAGTGGGCTGTCATGGTATAAGATGGATGAAAAAATACTGTAAGGAGATATTTAAGTTATTTTTCCGCAGTGACAGTGGGTGCCATTAGTGTACTTTTGTCTGCTTTATGGTCTATCTGACTCTAAATGGGACCATAATTTACTAAATGAACATCATGCTGTATTGAAGAAGACTTGAAACTAGCGATTAAGGCCATAAACTCATGTTTACAATGTTTACTGAGGTAATAAATCAAGTGAGAAGTAGGGTCATGTTCTCATAGACTTCTATACAATCAGACTTCTTTTTGCAACCAGAGGAGTCGCCCCCTGCTGGCTGTTTAAGGCACTTCAGCATTGGCTTCACTTTTCAGGACCAGAGGTTGGCGTCTGGACATACCTAAAGAAATATATGCAGTAATATAAATGTAAATATTCAAAATAAAATACATTAAATTAGAAGCTCAGCTGAAGTGTCTTGTTACCAAATGAGACAATCTCCAGAGGCTTCACCATACAGCATCATTTTGACCTCAAAGATACCAAAACTAACGGTGCATTCATGTACTGTCAGGCCACGTCAATTCATAAAGTTCTGACACATAGAGACAGACCTCTGAAAAAATAAACAAATTCTTATCCAGCATTTGAGTCCCATCTTTTCTTTATAAATCACTGTATTTTGGTGTTAGATTTTTGTTATCTCTTCTGTGCCGTAAATTGAGGCAACAAAAAGGTCACGAGACAGACTGGAACCCATGACATTATGCATAAACTGTGTGCCTTGGCCCTTTTTATACTGCTTTATTATACATCCATGTGATTTAGCAGCTTTAATCTGATGGTTCTCAGATAGCAGACGTAATATTTCATAGCTGGATAACTATTCAGTCATGGAAACTTCCTCGGCTGCTTGAATTTTAAGATAAATATGTCCACTTTACGTATCAGCAGCCTGTATCAACAAAGCAGTTACACCAGGTGATGTCATAAGCGTTTACTTTAGACTGACAGACTGCAGAGTCTGCATGAAGCCCAATCAACTGTTTAATTTACCAAATGGTTCTTTCTTCAAGTGACTCATCATGCTGTTATATACAGTATGTAGGGTTTGAGCAGGATCACGCTGTGTTGTTTGTGCACACACCTAAAAAGGACCTTGAACACATCACTTTGTCTAACTAGCTTGGAATCAGAATAAAGGGTGTTTTTCCTGTTCTTCCTGTATATCTTTATACTTTTTACTATACAAGAAATCAACATACTTTTACACTAACAATGACAAAACCATACAAAGGTAATCAAACTGCATCTTTACAATGCTACTGCCGATTAAACTTAAAGGACCAGTGTGTAGCATTTAGGGGGATCTATTTGCAGAAATGGAATATAATATTAATAACTATGTTTTCAATAGTGTATAATCACCTGAATCTAAGAATCGTTGTGTTTTTTGTTATCTTAGATTGAGCCGTTTATATCTACATAGATATAGAGCAGGTGCTCTTCACAGAGTCGTTTCTACAGTAGCCCAGAACGGACAAACCAAAGAGACAGACTTTCGTGTTTTCATGTTTTCCTAAACCTAACCAAGTAGAATTCTTCCCGTCACCTAGCTTCCATACTTAAGTAACGCCACTTTCAGAGTCATTTTTACCCAAACCACAATCTTTTCCTAAAACTAACCAAGTAGATTTTTTTGCCGTCACCTAACTTATGTACGTAAGTAACAAACTAAGTAGTTTCCTGTGAATACGGAAGTTTATTTTTTAAAAGACTGTATGCATGTAACGAGTGGAAATTGACACGTGTTGCTGGACATTTATAGGAAAAAGGCACGAAAAATGAGGAATAACTTTTCTTAAAGGTCCCATATCGTGCTCATTTTCAGGTTCATACTTGTATTCTGGGTTTCTACTAGAACATGTTTACATGCTGTAATGTTCAAAAAACCTTTATTTTCCTCATACTGTCTGCCTGAATATACCCTTATTCACCCTCTGTCTGAAACGCTTCGTTTTATCACATATCAATGCAATTGCAACGGAATTTTGTTGCTAGGCAACAGTTTCAGTCCATGTTTACTTCCTGCCAACTGATGTTATTTACATACACTGCAACAGGAAATAAACTGGGACATATTTAGAATGTTTACGTTTAAAACCGTGTAATGGTTGTAATTCTCGTGAGGGCAACAATACTTTTATCTAAGTAAAAAAAAAAAATGAATTAAGACACATCAAAATGCAAAATATTTATTAACTGCTGACAAAAAATACTAAGAATCAATGAAGGAAAATATACTCTGTATTACACTTTACTTTTTACAATAACATGCGGACTGTTGGATCATGATTCGATTTTTAAAATGATTTCAAGTAGACAGGAATGCTCTCTGAAACTGTTAACAAAACTGAAACTCATCAACTCAGAACAACAAACAGTTCAGTAATTGCAACGCTAAAATGACAGGCTGAGGTATATGTTGACTGTGTGTGTGTGTGTGTGTGTGTGTGTGTGTGTGTGTGTGTGTGTGTGTGTGTGTGTTAACTGCGCTGCTTCGCCGTCCTCAGCGGGCTGAAGAACGGGTGCCACAGCGCCTCCTCCAGGGTGATCCGTCTGTACACGTCGTACTCCAACATGCAGCCGAGCAGGTCGAACAGCTGCCTCTCTTCCTCGCTCTTCCTCGGCATGTACTGCTGAAAAAGAGACGGGCCGTTACTCTGACTTCCTGCTGTGACCTCACGGCTGCAGCTGATTGGCTGATCTGAGCGCTGTGCGTACCTTGAGAGGTTTACAGTGTTTCCCGATGTAGTCATCAGAGGAGCTCTGCTCGTCCCAGTTCAGACGCTCGTTGTGCACATAATGCTGCTTTCTACACACAATACAGTACAGCCAGGTTTAGTGAGAGATCATAGTTTGGGTTAAATTAAGTATTTTTTGGTTTCACACAGTACACGAAGCGCGGTCTCCTGGGTGGAAGTCATGTGTTTGACCCATCAATCCACCCCGACCTCCTCCTTAAGCTACTGTAGTGCTTTCTGCAAGGACGGTCGCACAGACGACATTGAATCGTGACGAGGAAAAGTTTTATGCTCCGTGCAGGTTTCTCCTTAAAGCTCCTAAAAGTTTACCATTTTGCGTCTGCGTCTGCGTCTGCGTCTGCGTCTGCGTCTGCGTTGGATAGGTGAAAACCTGCCGCACGAAACCCCCGCGGAGGGCCGTGTCTGATGGTGTGAAATCACTTTGGCCATGCAGATACGTCAAGCATAAATCACACTCTACGTGGACACAGACATTATTTAAATGTATTTGTGATATACGTCAAAAACCAACAAAATATATTCCCTCAAAACGTAATTGACAATGCAGTTTCGTTGTATTTTTGTTGTTGGACCGTAATATTTAGGAACCGGGGCTGGATCTGTTTGGATTCATGAGAGACTGTAACATTCCTCAATTTTTTTGCATGATGGAAACGCGGCTGAAATTTGTTGCTCATGTGTTGCATTCAGGTGACTCGTCTCAGTGTCGGAGGTAGGGATGTGCAGTGCAAGGTGAGGCCCGGAGTAAGGATGCCTCCCTGGGTACCTGAGGTACCCTGAGGCCAACCCAGATCACCTCCTACCTGTGCCTGGGAGAATTTGGGGTCTGGGGTTACCTGGTCTGTTTCAGCAGGTGTGGGGGAATCGGTCCCAGGATTTTCTCCATCATGGCCAGATGTTCTTTAGTGTCGTGGGTCTGGAACAACAGACAAGCACAGTAGAAAGACATGCTCTTATTTCTGTGTGTGTGTGTGTGTGTGTGTCTGTGTGTGTACGTACCGGAAAGAGTGTACATCCGAGGTAAAACTCCATGAGAACGCAGCCCAGACTCCAAACGTCACACGACTGGTTCCAGCCCAGATCTGTGCACAAACACACACACGGCAAGTTAATGCATGGATCATTTGACACACACATTAATGTAATTATGTCTGTGTGTGTGTGTGTGTGTGAGTGTGTCTTTGTGTGTGTGTGTGTGAGAGTTGTGTGTGTACCCAGTATGACCTCTGGAGCTCGGTAGTGGCGCGTTGACACCAGGGATTCATGGTGTTCGTGGTCAAATGTGGCGGTGCCAAAATCCACCACCTTCACATCCAGACTCCTCAGTTTCCTCTCCTTATGATTCTACACACACACACACACACACACACACACACACACACACACACACACACACACACACACACACACACCGCTAAACATCCTTCACTACATCTTGAAATGAAAGCATGAACGTTTTATTTGCTGTAACAGAGCGTTTACCGTCTCCTGGTTGTGCTGCAGGTCGTAGTCGGAGCAGACAAACAGGATGTTCTCTGGCTTCAGGTCAGTGTGGGTCAGCTGGTTACGATGCAGGACTGTCAAACACACACAAAAGCACACTGTTACGTTGTGTGTTTGTTAAAAGCTTTGTGTTTTTGCTTCTCTTAGTACATGGGCCTGTAGATAAATGTGTGGTAAATGTGATTATATATGGGATTTCCACCGACCAAGTAGCTTATGTGGGCATTTGTATGTCGTATCTTTAGATATGCCTAATGTAAGACCTGTCGTTTTGGAAAAAATTTGTGTTATGCAAATGTTATTTGTTACAGGTCCAGAGTGGCCATTAAGGTCAGGGGTCAGAGGTCACAGGGCTGGTAGAGAATGACTAACACACACTTGACTCACAGCAGACGGCTCTGAAGATCTGGAAGGCCATGTGTCTGATCTGCTCCACGTTGAACGGCAGGAAGCGGTTCTGTCGGAGGAACTCGAAGGTGCTGAGGCCGAGCAGCTCGAACACGATGCAGATGTGACCTTCGTGCTCGAACCAGTCCAGCATCCTCACACAGGCACTGGCAGGAGAAAATCCGTGAACATAAGGCGTTAAAGCATTATAGGATTCACTGAGAGGGATCTGCTGCTGCAGCTTCACTCACAATGTGTTGTCGTCATCCAGGCTGTTGATCTCCTCCAGCACCGCGATCTCAGACTTCGCCACTTCACGGAAACACTCGATGTTCCTCACGATCTTCACGGCCACACGCTCCTCTCTGTTCAACACACAGATAGAAAAAGACACAAAAATGAATTCTTCTGCATTCAGTTTACATGATGATTAAACTGTTTCTGGCTGTTGATGGATGGAGAACAAAAAGTTTTAAGATACAGATGTGGATTCCAACAGTTCAAGCATGCTTACTTGTCTCTATCGATGCACTCCACCACTTTTCCAAAGGCTCCTGCTCCCAGAGTTTTCACCACCTCATCTGGGAAGGACGAACTGACATTTATTGGTCAACACTGACTTCGTTTATATGCAAACTAATATTCCAATATTATTCCAAATGTGAAAATATTCTGAATTTTATATGGGTTTTGTAAACATTTTGGATATCAGCATTAGGCCTTATTCCCAATGGAGCATTTGTGGGTTATGCCTAGGGTTGGATATCTTAATACCAATATCAGCACCCTTAATTAAGGCTGTAAAAACAGAATATTTTGTGCATGTAAACGTAGTCACTGTCGTAAAAGACAAATGTCACCCATCACAGAAGGATTATGTGAAGGAGACCAAAAATATCTTAAATATCAAAACATCACAGCTATGACAAGGACAGAAAAGAAACGGAAAACAAAGTACATCTTTCTTTCATCACAAGGCCGATGTGATAGGCCAGGTGGCCCTCTTCGTCGTTCTCGCTTCGTCCCTCGTGACTCTTCTTCACTCCATCATCGTCGGCATTGACAGCGTTGTCATCGAGAACAGCAGATTGAAGCTGGAGCGAGTTGTCGTCAGGCTGAGTTCGGGGTTGACACGCGCCACAAATGGAAGATGACGCGATGAAGGCAGGTTGTGTTTGAGACATACAATAAAGGTCGACAAGACGCATGGACAAGAGAAAGACAGGGTGACAAATTGAGACACGTTGTTTTCTTTATCACAAGATCACTTAATTCCAATAGCGGACAGTTTGAATTTAAATCACACAAAGGATTTGAAACCACCAAGAAGAGCAAGCAAAGCCCACTTCTGTCCTCTTGTGCATTAAGATAAAACCACATCCTGTGTTTTCACATTTACATTTAGAATTTTTAGGATATAAAGGAGAAAGAGAATCGTACCGAGTTACTCATTTCTAAAGAGTT
This sequence comes from Sebastiscus albofasciatus, assembly GCA_916701655.1. Classification (NCBI taxonomy): domain Eukaryota; kingdom Metazoa; phylum Chordata; class Actinopteri; order Perciformes; family Sebastidae; genus Sebastiscus; species Sebastiscus albofasciatus. The sequence goes on from CAKAOI010033823.1 coordinate 55,430, forward strand.
GCAGAGTGAGCGCTGGTTGCTTCCGGTCTTTCTGTCAGCGTGGACGTCTGTTTTGGGCTCCTCACCGTCTACCAGCAGACAGAAAGACAAAGAGGTGATTTCCTGCAGCGCGAGTTCATTTGAAGACCACACAAAAACAACAACAATGAAAACCTCTCCAACACACAATCAAGAAACACTTTAAAGAAACTTAAATGATCATGAAAAATGACTATAACTGTATACTAGTTTGTTGAGATTGTTTGTAAAAGTCAAAGACGGCAGACGCTAAACGAGCTGTAATGTAATCACTCACCGTCAGTTTGCGTCTACTAAAAGTGCCTGTTTTTGCCACTGACAGACTCAGATTGTTATTATAAGTGTCTGACGACATTACGGAAAGGACCCTACAGAGAACTAAAACCTTTTTCTTTACATTTCACTTGATCCGGTCTGTTTGAATTCTTAGGAATTGCCCAATATGATTACATTACAGCCCGTTTAGCGGCCGCCGTCTGCAGCGTTCTCCCTCAATACTGGACCAAAGTCTCCCTCGACCAAAACATACAGTAGGTGGAAAATAAGGTTACCTCTCCAAGACCCATATTCATTGTCTTCCTTGCCCATAGTACTGCTGTACACACTGGGCGTCGTATCCCCAATGTGCTCCCTCTGCTCTGGCCTCTGGAGGTCAGCTGATGACTGGACAGATAAGAAGAAGAAACAAGTAATGTGACCACTAGTCCACGCTAGAGTCTGTAGCCACTCTGGCTACCATTTAAGCCGATTAATAAGAAAGTTACAGGATGATAAAACAGATCGGTCAGGCTGTTCTCATATACTACTCGTAGCTTTGTACGAAAAGTTATGCACTATAACTCATAGGCCTATATAACCCACATAATCATTTATATGTAATCCACATAATCATGACAGGTGACGTAGTATAAAGAGCGACAAAAAAGCGGATGGGGTCGGGGTGGACGGATGGATCTAAAAACACAGGACTTGTTTCGTAAAGATTTACATTTACGCCAATTTGTTCTCGTGGTTATAACTGATTTCCCTCAAAATACGAGAATTGTAAGCCTCTGGCCGAGCGCTAGCATTCAACCTGTACAAGAATCTGGTAAGATTTTTCAGTAAGTTAGTGGACATTTTGACACTTAAAGGTACTGTATGTAACTTACAGAAAATCCTTGTTAGTAATGACGCCTGCGGCCGTTAAGTGAACTGCTCTCAGCATCCTGACATCCCACCTTATCATCCAGTAATTCCTGATAATGGACCCCTTTGTCGGGCTTTACCCATTACATATTGTTCTGTAATGTTTCTATATTTTATTTGGACCACTGGCTCCATGATACTAACTATAGCTTGCAGTTTGCAAATTACTTTATAAGCAAACGTTACGATTAAGCAACTGATGGCTTCTTTGGATTTTCTCGGCAAAACAGTCCCAAGTCCTTAAACATAGAAATCAGACCACAGGCTGTTATAGGCAACCGAGAACGTCGAGGAAGGTCTCAGTTACATATAGTACCTTTAATAAACAGTCAGGGTGTCATTGGGATTCATCCTCTGAGCACCACTAATTAATGAGATACTTCATTCTGGATCAAACTGGACTGACAGACTCAACGACTGCTGGGTTAACGTCATGCTCCATACTGTTGCTCCGTATTGGTACAAGCTTCTAAAAATAGTTTTAACTTACGAGATCTGTTGCTGCACCTGAATGAAGAACTTGGTTCCTAAGAGGAGAGGTCAAAAACTCTTCAGCGTCTTCCTCTGTTTCTGTTCTCGACACCTGAAATGTGTCGTTAGGCTGCAGAGAGAGAGAGACAGAGAGAGAGAGAGGTGAGCTCCTCCTCTGAGCTCTTCCTCTGGCATTTAAACCCTCCGTCCTCCACAGCCCTTGATCTCTTCAGGGACAAAGATTTCCCTGTCTCCTTCGACGCCCCCCTGGACGTCCTCTTCTCTGTTTCCAAAGCTATACATAGTGTTACATCCCTCCAACCTACAGACCTATCGGTGTCTCTATCTCCGGGCCTCTCTCGCTATCTTTCCCCGGCCTTCTGGAAGAGGCTGAGTTATGACCCCCCATGCAGCCAGCAGGTCAGCTGCCAGAGAGGCGAGAAGATAACATGAAACCATAATGGTCCCGGTGGGGAAATTAGGTTTTTAGAGCAGTCACTGGATATGGCACAGAAACATGAATATGTTTACAGTAACATATCAATGGAACATACAGAGATGAAGTTTGAAAATGTTTGATTTTCACTCAGCGATTGATTGATTGGGAAGGCGTATAAATAGCACAACATTGTAAGGACATTCTGCGTGTCATGAGGACGCATTTTAGGCTTTTTGCAAGTCAACTGAACGCTGCTTATCGTGTCTCATATTTACGCCACGCAACAAAACTACGGTAACGGCTGCAGTTATCTTCATTATAGTGACAAATTTTCTCAAAATAACGACTTAGTATCTCAAAATAATAAGAACCTTTGTTAAAATAATGACTTTTGAGATACTAACTCATTATTTTGAAATGCTAAGTCATTTTTTTGAGATACTAAGTCATTATTTTGAAATACTAAGTCATTATTTTGAAATACTAAGTCATTATTTTGAAATATTAAGTCATTATTTTGAAATACTAAGTCATTATTTTGAAATATTAAGTCATTATTTTGAGATACTAAGTCATTATTTTAAGTCTTTTTTTTAAATACTGTCATTATTTTTGAAATAATGGCTTTAGGCAACAAACCCACTTAGTTTAGTTTAGGAAAAACATCATGTTTGGGCTCAACATTAGTACGTAAACTAAACTAAACTAAGTAAAATACGTATGATGTAAAACAACTTAACATATTTATGGAAAACACATCACAAATATCACTAACTTACAAAACAAAACATCGTTTTCCAGGTTAAATGTCCTGTGTTTGTTGCACTATATAGCGTACACATGACACGCCAAAAGCAAGAATGGCGTTCTTATTACTCGCTAAATACCTTGCGAATTATCATGTCACTCATACGCCTTTTCGTGGCTCTCATTGGGTACATAATTGGACATAAAACTTTAAAAAAGTTCTCAAATATGTAGTTTCTTTCTCAAAATGGATAAGTAATTTTCTTATTCCGCTGTAGTTTTTAGCGAACGTTACTCAAACAGGAGTGAATACTGCATATTTTAGGGGACTATTTTAGTGCTCTGTGTTAGTTTTGCGTCAGCGGGGCAGCGTATATGGGATCAGCTCAAAATAAACTACTGTTACCATGTTCATGGCCATGAAGGAACATGTCGCCCAGTGCAACATTCATCACTCACAATGAAGCTCTCTGGCACCAGAGGAAGAACAGATATCAGGATAAACACACAATACTCGCTGTAGGTTTTAGTCTGAGAATTGAAAAACGTAGAATACCACATGCCATATCTTATAAACTGTGTCTGTAAATTGAAGTAAATCAGGTTTCCAGTGGGTGACTGACATCTTGTCAACATGTCCACACGCTTATACAGTTCACTCCTACTCTATCTTCATGCAATGAAAGCCTCTCTCTGTCCTCCTTCTTCCACAAATAGCAGACATGCCATTCACAGTCGGGGGTTTCTCTCTCCCTCCACACTATTTCTTATTCATCTTTTCATCACCTCCTCCTCCTCCTCCACTCCTGCAGTATGTCTATTGCTATGTCTTATTTACCTTTGCAATGGGTGTTAAATGTCACCTACAACATGCAGATGTTGTCAGATTTGTTCCATTTGTGCACACTTTTCAATGAATATTTTTAAATCCCCTCCAAAACTGTTATTTTTTAATGCTTTTTTCTTTTACCCTTTGTTTTTTTTTAAGTTCAAGTTTCAAGTTTATTTGTCATATGCATTTAAACGTACAGTGTACAGTGAAATGCAATGAAATGCATTTGACCCTGGCTCTCTCTCAGCCCTTAAAATCTATAAATAGTACAATTGATAAATACTACAATAAATACAATTATAAAACAACATAAAACATCCATAAAACAATTCACAGCTCTGCATTCATTAAGTGCTACTGTTCAGTAGTCTGACCGCCTGAGGGTAAAAGCTGTCTCTGAGGTGAGAGGTCTGAGCTCTAATGCTCTGTAGGCGCTTCCCTGAAGGGAGATAAGAGAGAAGTGTATGTGCTGGATGACTTGTGTCCTGCATGATACGAAGTGCTTTCTTCCTGCTCTGATGTATATTGACATTTTATATGTTTAGGATGACTGGACTGGACAGTAAATATGCCGAGGGGCTTTGCTTTTTATAGCCAACAATGTGAAGGAGTGTTAGACCTTCCAGAGCAGGAATACCTCCCGGCTCAGCTGTCTCTGATTGACTGTAAATCAGCGCCGAGGACGACTCACGATACTGACAACACGCAGGACTGTTGTGACTCACTTAAGATCCTCCAACACTCACTATACTCACTAACTGGTGCCAAGAGTGTCGAAGGTTTCACTCTGCATACAGCTTGATGGTTAGGTGTAGGTTAAACTTACGCTCCCGGCTGACTTGTGAAGCTTTGGCACCGTTTTCTACTTTGAATGTGATATGATCTTAATTAAATCCAGATGGTTGAGATAGGTGACTGATACCTTTAATTGAAGGGGATTATTCTGCCCTATCAGTTCATCTGATACGGATTAAAATACACTTAGATGAAATCTACCAACAGCCCACACATCCCTAATAATGAGCACTATGCCTACTTATCATATCGAAGTGCAGCACTAACTCATGGAGCATGCTAATGATACTGAAACACAGGAATGTATTCTGTCTTTTCACATCCTGAGTGAGAGCAACGTTGAAATACTTGTTTGAAAACAAGAGTTCAGCTTAATATTGGAGCTCATTTCCACCAGCAGGATTAAAACTTTACCTTGTGATGAAAAAAACAAAGATCCTGTACGTCATTATAATGACAAACTTTCTCAAAATAAGAGAATCCTTTTCTTATAATGACTTTTGAGATGCTATTAGTTTGAAATGCTTTCATTATTTTGAAATACTAAGTCACTATTTGGAAATATTAACTCATTATTTTGAGATACTGTAATTATTTTTGAAATACTAAGTCAATATTATTATTTTTTGGGATAATAAATAACTATTTTGATATCCTAACTTATTATTTTGAGACAGTAAGTAACTATTTTGAGATACTAAGTAATTATTTTGAAATGTTAAGTCACTATTTTGAAAAATAAAGTCACTATTTGGAAATACTGAGTCATTATTTTGAAATACTGAGTCATTATTTTGAAATATAAAATCATTATTTTGAAATACTAAGTCATTATTTTGAAATAATAGGTCACTATTTTGAGATACTAAGTCATTATTTTGAAATGTTAAGTCACTATTTTGAAAAATAAAGTCACTATTTGGAAATACTGAGTCATTATTTTGAAATACTGAGTCATTATTTTGAAATATAAAATCATTATTTTGAAATACTAAGTCATTATTTTGAAATAATAGGTCACTATTTTGAGATACTAAGTCATTATTTTGAAATGTTAAGTCACTATTTTGAAAAATAAAGTCACTATTTGGAAATACTGAGTCATTATTTTGAAATACTGAGTCATTATTTTGAAATATAAAATCATTATTTTGAAATACTAAGTCATTATTTTGAAATAATAGGTCACTATTTTGAGATACTAAGTCATTATTTTGAAATGTTAAGTCACTATTTTGAAAAATAAAGTCACTATTTGGAAATACTGAGTCATTATTTTGAAATACTGAGTCATTATTTTGAAATATAAAATCATTATTTTGAAATACTAAGTCATTATTTTGAAATAATAGGTCACTATTTTGAGATACTAAGTCATTATTTTGAAATGTTAAGTCACTATTTTGAAAAATAAAGTCACTATTTGGAAATACTGAGTCATTATTTTGAAATACTGAGTCATTATTTTGAAATATAAAATCATTATTTTGAAATACTAAGTCATTATTTTGAAATAATAGGTCACTATTTTGAGATACTAAGTCATTATTTTGAAATGTTAAGTCACTATTTTGAAAAATAAAGTCACTATTTGGAAATACTGAGTCATTATTTTGAAATACTGAGTCATTATTTTGAAATACTAAGTCATTATTTTGAAATAATAGGTCACTATTTTGGGATACTAAGTCATTATTTTGAAAAAAAAGTCACTATTTGGAAATACTGAGTCATTATTTCGAGATTCTAAGTTATTATTTTTGAGATAATAAGTGATTATTTTGATATCCTAATTTATTATTTTGAGACAGTAAGTAACTATTTTGAGATACTAAGTCATGATTTTGAAATGTTAAGTCATTATTTTGAAAAATAAAGTCACTATTTGGAAATACTGAGTCATTATTTTGAGTTACAAAGTCATTATTTTGAAATAGTAAGTCACTACTTTGAAATATAAACTTATTATTTTGAGAAAGTTTCTCATTATGACGACTCACAGGATCTTTCTTTCATCACATTGGTGGAAACGGGCTTCATCAGCTCAAAGTTTGAATATTAGCACCAAAATCAATTTCTACCAACTTCACAGTCCAATCCTTGTTGATGCATCGTCACCCAGAGAGACTCCTGCTCTTACTGGACTCGTATCGCTGTGCTTAGTGAAAGTATTTGTTTGTTGCTTACCTGTCTTTGCTATTGAAGCTGTGATGTCTTGTGCTTCTCGTCCTCTCTGGCTCGCTGCTGTTTGGTCTCCTGCTGGTCTGCTTGTGTAACTATCCCTCCTCTTCTTCAGCTTCCTCCTATCAGCCACCCCCTCTGGGGCAAACGTAAACACTTGCTGCCATTGCTGCATAGCTGCCAAACAAGGAGACACAGAAATTGTGTCCGAGGGAGTGCAATAAAACATTATGTCTCACGGAAAACCAAGACGTGAACATTCCCGTTCTCTTGTAGGCAGTAAAATCCCCGGCCAGCTGCAGTGAAAAGGGACACGAGGAGCTGCTCCAGTCTCGACCCCTGGCCTGACCCAGCAGGAGCTCTTCTTTCATCCAACGGGAGAAAACATAGTGTACTGTGTCTGATCTGGAACGGGTGATGCAAAATGATGCAGGAGATGCACTCAATTTACAGATCAACCCACGTGTCAGACTACATTACTACATTATTGGACATATGTAAACATGATGCTATCACAGTTCATACTAGAGCCACCTGTAGGTCCTCACACACTTTACCCGATGAACCTGGTACCGGGTTCGGCTGAGCTGTGTGAAAACACTGATTCAAAACATCATAAAATGCTGTTTTTTCCAAATGGTTTCTAAAATACGAGGCCTTAACGCTACTAAAACAATACTCCGAGTGTATTTTGTCCAAACAATGTTTGTTTAGCAATGATTTCAATATTTTAGTTACATTATTTTTGACCATTTTTATATTGAATGTATGACTTTGGACTCTTTTTTGTTATTTTATTTCCATTGTTATTGATCTTATTTGTTATTATCTAAGTTTTACTTGATCATATTTCATTATTATAATAAAACTACTCCATTTGGAGACAAAATTAGTTGTTTTTTATTGATTTTTTACTGTGCACAATGGTAGAATGTGATGATGCACAGGGTAAATGTCATGGCCAAAGTGCAAATTTGCGAGGTTATAAAGTCGTAACTTTGTAAGAAGAAAACTCTGAAAGGTAGTGGAGTGTAAAGCCAGCCGCTGTCTGACTTCTGCTACTCCCAAAGTGGTGTTATTATGGTGAGGAAGGCCTCTGAGTGGATATCAGTAGTATTTTACTGCCAGATTTCCTTTCAAAAGGTAGAAAACCCATTTGGCACACTTTGGGTATCCAAGTGGAAGGCCACTTAGGAAGCCTCTGAGTAAGGCCAACGGTGTCACCAACTCTCCAGGCTTTTTTTTGTGGCTACAATAGCCCCAATATACCATCATACTTAAGGTCCTCTGCATACAGTTATTGAGAAAAAACCTTCCAGTACACAAAACACTGGCCTCCATTTACCTGGAGAGTGAAGAACAGACCAACCAGTTCGCTGTCTTCCAAGATCTTTTATACCTGTCACCTGCTGTCTGTGGCCAATCAGGGAGGATCTCCCAGGTGGCATCAATCTGCCCTCATTTGGAGCCAATTGGTGGCTAAATATATAATATATAAATACTGTTAGTGAAATGGAGAAACAGGTAAACATTCCCCTCTTTGGAAACTGACGAACATTACAGCAGGAAACATTTCCCCCACTATGACATTTTAAAGGGGAAGTGCACAAGCATTTCTCCAACATCACAAGCTCACAGCTCATATAACTGTTGAACAGATGAGCGAGAGGAATGTGCACCTTCCTCTCAACATATACATACCACTCAAGGAATATATTGTATATTGGGAGTGGAGGAAATAGGCTCCATGTATTCCAATATTTAATATTACATTATACTAACAAATAACAATCGGTCAAGTGGGATTCACCATTCTGCACGTCCAATGTGTATTTTTATAACCTCAATAGGTTAACTAGTTAACGTTACACATTAAATCCAGCCTCATTAACTTGTCAGGTTTTACTCACTGGACTAAAATAAGTACAATCAGATTGTGTTTCTCAGTCCATCATTTCATGTTTTAAAAGGCCATAAATTGCAAATCATTTTCAGCCTAACTGCGGCACTTTTATGTTGTCTTAACTAAGATCTTTCTATATATTTAGCATACAATTTATCCAAGAAGTCTATAGTGTATACCTCTGCTACATGAAGATATGAAGGCTGACAGCCACAGTCATTTATATACGTGCTGTATGCCGTTGATAAGAAGCAGGTTTGCCTCGTGGTCTGTAACTTTATCAATGGTGTATAAACAGCCTTTTGAACAGCTTGGTGGGAGGACGTGAAACGTGACAGGTGGAATCTGTACTGTATGTCTGACGCACATCAACACAGGCTTGTTATTTCTGTCCTAAACATAAAAAATAAAAATATCCCCAACTTTAACAACTAGCAGTAAAGTTCAAATTCTGAAACTAGATGCTGACCCCATCAAAAGCACAAGATGTTCTTCCCCTCCTCTGAATTTTTAACTACATATTTAATGTTTTATTTAATCAAAGTTTGACCTTTTTTTTCCTGACTAAATATGTATTCTTATAATCATATTCTGACAATTTATCAAACTTAGATGAAGAAATTAAACAAAGTACAAACAAAAACGACTGTGATGCTCATTTTTGTTGTTATTGTTTTTTTTAATATATATATTAAGATGTATATTAAAGGTCCCATATTGTAAAAAGTGACATTTTCATGGCTTTTATATTATAAAGCAGGTTTAAGTGGTATATAAATACTGTGAAAGTATCGGAACGCTCAATCCACAGAGAAACACACACAGCCCGTATTCAGAAACTGAGCTTTTGAAACAAGCCGTCAGGATTTCTGTCCATTTGTGATGTCACAAATATACAATATTTAGACCATTTCAAAGTTTTAAATGTAAACATTCTAAATGGGTCCCACTTTATTTCCTGTTGCAGTGTATGTAAATGACATCAGCTGACAGGATGTAAACATGGACCCAAGCTGTTGCCTAGCAACGCAATTCCATTGCAATTTCATTGAAATGTACTAAAACGGAGCGTTTCAGACAGAGAATAAATACAGGTATATTCAGGCAGACAGCATGAGGAAAATAAAGTGTTTTTTAAACATTAAAGTATGTAAACATGTTCTAGTAGAAACCCCAAATGCATGTAAGAACCTGAAAATGAGCACGATATGGGACCTTTAAGATTATTTAAGTTATGGAAAGCTGTAGGAGCCTACCTCAGCGGACGTTTTGTTTTGGTGGAAACCCAGCTTATGAGTCACAATTAATGTTTCGGTGCAATGAAACCAAAAAATTCCATAAAAATAATGGAAAACTCCACATTTTTTTTTACTTTGAGGTTCTCAGTGGACCATTTACTGTATGTGATGACTTATTAACATGCACAACCAGCAAATACACAGTCTCTATTCGAGTGATGTGTCCCATTGTTTCTTACTGGACCAACCAATTGAACTCCTATTTCAGTGATTCAAATTGTAGTAGTTGTGTGTGCTCACTTGGGGGCGCTGCTGGTGACCTGTTGGGATAGTGAGGTCTATTTGTCATGATGGTGACAGAGGCTGACTGCTCCTGGTTAGCAATATTTCCATGCATGTGATTCATTACAGACATGCAGTCAAAGTGAAGACGAGAGGAGGTGACAAATTTAATTTAGTGGAGAGCATACACACACACACACACACACACACACAGAGCACTTTGTAATGAAGAGTATGCCGTCCAATGCCAGTCGTATTGACAGACAGAAGCTCTCAGCTGTGATTAGAATCCAGTCCATCAGACACACAAACAGTACAGCATTAATATTTATTGGGTTGTGAGTCTATCACACTTAAGATTACCTATTTTATGTTTTGTTTACTTAACAAAGACCTCTGGTTGTCCGTCAGACACAAAAGCACGAGTAGTTCAACGTTGTCATATAGCGCTGCAGAGCCTCAGAGTCAGGGTGGATTGTTGGGCTAACGAAGACTTTGACATCAGAGACAACACTTGCATCTTGTTTCTTTTACCCATGACCATGATATTTCACCCCGTGTTAGGTCCATCTCGGCTCAATCATCCATCACAGTTCTGCTCCAGGTTTTTTATGGTCTCCCAAAAAAAACAAGGTGGCGACGGACAAAAACCAAGACAGAAACGGCCAAAAACCAAGATGGTGACGGACAAAAACCAAGATGGCAAATGGCCAAAAACCAAGATGGTGACGGACAAAAACCAAGATGGCAAATGGCCAAAAACCAAGATGTTAACGGCCAAAAACCAAGACAGAAACGGCCAAAAACCAAGATGGTGACGGACAAAAACCAAGATGGTGATGGACAAAAACCAAGATGGCGACAGCTGAAAAACCAAGATAGCGATGACCAAAAACTAAGATGGCGACAGCCAGAAAACAAGATGGCGATGGCCACAAAATGAGATGGCAACTGCCAAAAATCAAAATGGCAACTGCCAAAAACCAAGATGGCGATGGCCAAAAACTAAGATGGCAACGGCCAAAAAGCCAAGATGGCGATGACCAAAAACCAAAGGGGCAATGGCCACAAAATGAGATGGCAACAGCCAAAAACCAAGATGGCGACGACCAAAAACCAAGATGGCGACGGCCAAAAACCAAGATGGCGACGGCCAAAAACCAAGATGGCGATGGCCAAAAACCAAGATGAGGATTGCCAAAAACCAAAGGGGCAATGGCCACAAAATGAGATGGCAACAACCAAAAACCAAGATGGCGACGACCAAAAACTAGGATGGCGATGGCCAAAATGCTGAACTCGAGGCCTAGAAACGACAGTCCACAAACCAATGTGTGACGTCGGGTGACTACGTCCACTTCTTATATACAGTCATACCTAACACGATTGGGTCGGATGTTGAGCGTAAAAGCTAACGGCAGTTTCACCAGTGTTTGTGGACGGGGAATAACCAGACGGCCTGTTCCGGATGAACGGCGACTATATCACCCAAAAGTTCCAAAATCTGGTGTAAAATCCTGCTCATGGTTTTGGGATGATGTGTGTCTGGTGTGTATGTTAGCCTGTAGGCAGGACAACTGTTAATATTTGATTGCTTGTATTGATTAAGAAACAACATGCTGCATGCTGTACTGTACTTTAGGCCAATGAGCTTTATTGAATTGGACTGTATTGAGAGAGGAAGAGACAAACAGAGAGAGAGAGAGGTTCCTCATACTTTAATTGAGTTCAAAAGTTGACTGGACCGACCAGCCTTTCTCGCTTTTACGTCCACTTGAATCATGGTGACAGTGTGTGTGTGTGTGTGTGTGTGTGTGTGTGTGTGTGTGTGTGTGTGTGTGTGTGTGTGCTGCAGCAGACCATACTTCAGCAGCAGCAGAATTTGAGCCAGATCATCTCTCTCTCTTTCTCTCTCTCTCACCATCAGCTGTGATTACTTTGGTAAAACAGCGCTGCGTCGCAGAGAACCAATTTTCCTAATGCACAGCCCTCTCACACACACACACACACACACACAGCCATGGTTATTGATGAGGTAAATGGGGAGGGGGGCAACAAGGGGGCACCTACACTGCTGGGAAATGGAGAGAGAGAAAGAGAGAGAGAGAGAGAGAGAGAGAGAGAGAGGGTGAGGATAGTGGGAACAAGACAGAAGGACGAGCCAGACGGGGACAAAGAGAGGGACAACGGGAGAGACAGATAGGAAGGAAGAAGGAGGAGAGGAGGAAGAGGGATGACGAAGACGTGGACATTCAGATGTGTGGACGGAGTCCTGGAAATGGAGCTAAGGAGCTAATAAAGCAAAGGACAGAGAGGGAGACAAGGAAGGAGGGAGGATGCAGGAGGGAAGATCGTCTCCTTCCTCATGGACGATGGAGTAGTTGAACTCCATGGCCGCTGGAAGAGACGAGAAAACATGTTCCCGTCAGCCGCTGAGAGAAATCTAATGTAATATAAAGAGAATAATCCCGTGTCTCATACAGTGAGACATGCTTTAGTCCATAGTACATCTCACTCCTGGTGCTGTAGCGGACTGGAGACAGTTGGGAGTTCATGGGTGTGAACGGGACGTCTGTCCCCTTTAAAGCAGCAAAAGGACAAATGAAGACGAGGCGTCTGGGGTTCTGGATGTGGACGGATGCAACCGAAATGAGTCCTTTGTGGTAAAGGCTGATGTTTAAGAGAAGAAGAAGAAGAAGAAGAACCTGCATCATCCAATCTGAAGAAGTTTCTGCATCGAGCAACTTGGAACGTTTTCGCTGCACACTTTCTGTCAGGAATCAGTCAGAAACCAGTGAGACGTTTGTGTTTTCAGAGAGTCTGTCTGCAGAGATGGCTCCTGTGAGGAGGATGCTGGAAAAATCAAATGTTGTCTTATAAATAAATTAACTGAAACCGTCTGTGCATCCAAAGTCCAATGGAGCTTTCCAAGAAGAGAACGGAGAGTTGTATTTTAAGAATAGTTCAAGAAGAGTTGTCTGAGTTGGGAAAAGTGACAACATCCTGGGACGTGTCTCTCCATATCCACCAGGAACCTTTCTTCATTTCCACATGAGACCTAGGATCTTCTCCTGAAGACCTGCTCCTGAAGGTGTGATCCTGCATCCAAAGATGTCCCTTTAAGGCTCGGTGCCAATCAGACACCCCTCCCTTTGAGGTTAAAATCTCCCTGTAAGGCCTTACATCCACAAGAAAGCTCTCTTGAAGACATATGTCCTCTTTTTAATGATGGGAAACCGTCCAAAAACCTTGTTTTTTAAGGTTCTGTATCTACCATGATCCTCTCTTCAATGCCATTTAGGCTAACTTGAGGTTAGCATGAACACCAGGAACCTCTCTGCAAGGTTCAAGATGTGTTTTTAAAAGTGTAATCTCTAACTGGAACTCCTCTTTTGGGGCGAAAACTTGAAACCTCTCAATAATGTTTAAACATCCATTTGAAATCTCTTTTTAAAGCTACATGGTACTGTATTTTTAATGTTAAATACCCAACAGGAACTGTGAACATGTAACTAGCTGGAACCTCCCTTTAACCTTTAAATATTATCACTCTTTTAAAGGGTTTTCAGCCTCTAAAATCTCTTAAAGGCCAATTATTTAACTGGAATCCATCAAAAAACGAGCTCTAAGAAGACAATATCCACCAGGAACTTAAGGTTAAACATCAACCAAGGAACTCTCTGCAAATCTCTTAAGGTGGAACCTGCATTTAAGGGTTCATATCCACCAATAAAGTGTCCTTTATTAAGGCTTTTTTGCCCTCAGGAACAACTCCTCATGGCCATACATCAACCAGGATGTCTTTCTACTCTGGGTGGTGATGCCGTTGGGACCTGAGACTGACAAAAAGAAAATCACAAGTGATGTGTTTATATTTTATGCACCGCTGCCGTCTCAGCCTCTGAACTTTCTGCAAAAAAAAAAAAAAAACATTGTTCACATCGCCGTAGTCGTCGTCGTGTGTAATCTGCGCTGAGCGTCTGCAGCATGGGACTCAGCTGCTTCAAGTCCTGGAAACATGACAGTACAGGCCCCAAAGGTAAGACACACACACACATGCACGCACACACACACACACAACATCAGCTTATTATTTGTTAATCCCTCCAGGACTCTAGTCGTGTGTGTTACCCTTCAGTGACATCTGTTAAATGCTGAGTCAGGGTTTTCTATCTGAGGTGAGTGTATGTGTGCACGTGCGTGTTTGATGTGACATTGAGGAGGACGGGCAGTGGACATGGTGGCGGCTAGTGGGGGTTAATGTATATATATTTGAAATGGGTGCTCCCATCTTGATTTTTAAGGCGAGACACTACAGGCAAAAACATAGTTTTTCATGTGCTGGTCAATTTTGAACTTTTGGACTATTTTGCTTCCATAACATGTCTTCTTTAAGACTAGCGGAAAGATATATTTTACTGCACTTTGTTTATTTGCGTGTATAGGTTTCTCCTAAATTCACCAAAAGTTAGCACTAGATAATGCCTTTTATTATCTTAATCGTAATCAACGTGCTTTTCTGGCTATTCTGACCCACAATCCTCTGCACAGCGATATACAGTATGAGCAAGAGGGTCAAAATTCAAGGCGCAATGTCATGACGAAGTTTTATATCCCAATTGTATGCACACTGCATGCAACAGTACGTACTTTATAAGGGCAGCTGCAGTATGTACTAAAAGTAAAAAGAAAAAGTGTGCGATTTGGAACGTAGGTCAAGTTGCATTGTGGGTAATGTAGTCACCATGGTAATACAAAATACACTGACTCCGTGCGTGCATATGTATACTATCATTCAACATGTGTGAATAAACAGTAGTTTGTATCTGAGCAGTAATTTATGTCATCACCGCCTGAGAGCCTCCTTGTCGGTTGGAGACGCGTAACCACGGTAACCAGTACCGACCTCATGTGAGTCTGAATTAATTAAAAAACTATATTACGCCTAGTAAAGTGAAATCTTATACTTAAAATATTGAGATGTTACAGAGCTGTCCATCAACGTCTGTTATGAATGTTATTGTCACTGTCGCATTGCATTGTGGGATATTTATGCTGATATTTATGTCCAACGTTTGCATATTGTAATATTTCACCAGATATAATACACAATTCGTGTACTATGGTTTCATACTAAGGTTTCGGAAACACTAAAAAGTCTCACGTAGGTGTTTTAGCGTACTTAATAGCACGTTGGTGTGGAATTTCAACCGTTGTCTGCAGCTGGTTCTGCTGTACCGATGTTGATACGTAAACTGTCCATGACTAATCCGATAACGTTATAGAAGTGAAGTGACATACTACATTTTAACCACAACATGACAAAAACCTCCTTGTTTGTGTGTGTGCAGGTAACAGAGACGTGTTGGCCAGCCCAGGCTCGTACTTCTTCCTGTCTAACAGCGCCGGTCAGGGTGACGAGTGGCTCAAGAGCCTCAACAAGGGAGTCTGGATCCCTTTCACAGGTACACACACACACACACACACAGTGTGTTTAGAAACTAGATACAGGAATAGGTTATTTTGTTGTCTGTGCGGTTTTAGCGCAACAAAAGGAGCAAAGTATCTCAGCAGGTAAGTGTGCGATAATAAGGTGAATCAAAGAAGTATTGACAGGATGCATACATCACATCTGAGGTCAAAGAAGGGAGAACAAGGGGAGGCAGGAAGCATACATAGCCTCTCATCAGTGGAAGTGATTACACCTGAGGAGGGCAGTTCCTGTCCAGGTAGGAGCGTTAGTCTTATCCTCCCTGCCTCAGGTTTGGTCATGTGATCTCTTTCTGGGGACTTTTAACAGATGCTTTCTCTAAAAAGTGTGTTTCCCACCTGAATTCACATAATTAAGTAATCTATTCCATACACATGATGTGACAGGTCAGCTACATGGGTTTTAAGACCTTACCTGTCCAGTCATCTTGTTTCTGATTGGATGTGGTGTGACCTTGGTTAAAATTGTCCTCCCTTGCAGGGGTGTTTGGTCAGCGCCTGGAGGAGACGGTGCTGTATGAGCGACGTTATGGGGTGCGTTTAGTTCCTCTGGTGGTGGAGCAGTGTGTGAACTTCATCCGGGAGCGCGGTCTGCAAGAAGTGGGCTTGTTTCGCCAGCCGGGACAGGCCAGTCTGGTGAAAGAGCTGCAGGAGGCGTTTGATGCAGGGGAGAGGCCGTCCTTCGACAGGTACAACTCCACCTCCACTTTTTGTTTTCAGATCACTTGTCCTTTAAAGTGTTGTGTGTGAAAGAAGTTAGCTCGCTGTGTGTTTCTCCTGCAGTGGTACAGACGTCCACACGGTGGCATCGCTGCTGAAGCTCTACCTCAGACAGCTGCCGGAGCCTCTGGTTCCTTACCGACGCTACCAGGACTTCCTGCTCTGTGCTCAGAAGCTGTCGAGTGACCGCACACTGGTAACTGCAGCGCAAACAATTCGTTAAAGAGTAGCTTAACACACCCTGAAATTAAACTTCTCACCTGGCTGCAGTGATGTACAGGTGTAATCCAGTACGCTGTGACATCACTGTTTGGGTGTGTTGACAGGTGTAAGGCGTTGGCACCAAAACAGTAAGACTCCTGACTCCCATCCTCTTATTCTTTCTCTCTCAGGTTTTGGGGGAGTTGAGGAATCTTCTTCATGAGTTGCCAGTTGCAAACTTCAACCTGCTCAGCTTTATCTGCCAGTAAGACGACCCCTCCTACCTCATTTAGACAGTCTGAACGTTTTCATTCAAGTATTTGTCTTGTGTCATGGAATAGTGAGTGGAAATAGTTAAACTCAATGAGACTGACTATGTTTTGTTTATACTTTACATGGGTGGTGTAAATGCATTTGGATTTTTTGCATTTGAATAACTAAACAAATATGGGTGTCTTCTTCTCCTTGAGTTACAGTAAAGTCCTGTAAATCGTGCCTTTGTGTGTGTGTGTGTGTGTGTGTGTGTGTGTTTAGGTTTCTAAATGAGGTCCAGAGTCACTCCAGCAGTAACAAGATGAGCAGCCAGAACTTGGCCACTGTGTTCGGGCCAAACATCCTCCGAGCCAAAGCTGAAGACCCGCAAAGCATCATGGGAGGTAGACAGCACCATATGAATGATGAATTACGTAGCATCTCTGATATCACATCTTGGCAAGGGGTTGTTTAGGAACATGGATTTTGAATCTAGGACAGGACCCCTCGGCGTCACTTTTTGCTCGCAGTAAACACTTAATGTTGTGAATTCACACAAAGACGCTTAGGTTTAGGAAAAACATTGTGATTGGGTTTAAAATGACTACGTTTGTAAAGTGATAACTGAGTTTACGGGACACAAACAGCAGTCTCCTGGCTGAAAGCCTTGTGTTTGTTAATCTTAACCTATCTACCTGTGTCCTCAAGGTGCAGCACTGGTCCAGGTGCTGATGTTGGAGCTGATCAGAGAGCACGAGTCTCTGTTTGCCAAAGTCCCCACAGCTGCATCCGCCCGTCCACCTCGAGGGTTGCATGCATCACCAAGTGCTCTGAGGCAGCCTCATCTCCACCCGTCGCCCTGCCTCCGCCAGCTGTCTATGCCTCTCATCGTGGAGCGCTCCAGAGAGACCGCCGCAGACGAACAGAACCCCAGGTACGACAGACCTGCTCTAAGTGCTCTAACAAAGCTTCGCCATCCATCAACACTCACAACATCTCAAACAAACATCTCACAGACAAGTCAGTGTTTGTTTGACCCAACCAACTCCTCCTTATGCAAATGTTCTTGTTCTCTGTGGAAACCTTCCCTTGTCTCACATCCATCCATCCTCAATGTCCTACCTTACATGATAAAAACACACCGTGGTGGTGGATCTAGCCAGTGAAATGATTTTAGATCTCTGTGTGGATCGTCTTGAGAGTCTAACCACCCTTTCCTTTCTCTCTGTAGCTGCATCTACTCTGCTGCCGCCAAATCAGACTTGTCCTCTGGCCAGAAGAGACTCCTCGGCCATCGCTACACCTCCTCCCACCCGGAGAACTGCTTCTACCCCCTGCCCTCCTCCAGTCAGCCTCTTCAGCACCACTCTGACAGACACAACGTAGATTATCACCAGTGCCACGCTGGACAAGGAACATCCTCTGCAAATGTCCAAGCCTCTACAACCAGCCTGGAGCTACAACATCCACTGCCAGACAGCTCCAAGCCCAGAGCGATGCTCATGAGCTGGGTAAAGGCCTGGCCTGGCCCAGGAGAGGCAGGCGCTGGTTTCTGGAGCGCCGGTGCTGCAGAGGAAGAGGGTGCAGCACCAGGAGCAGCCAGCGGGGGCAGCAGTGAGGGTCAGGAGGACAGCAACCTTTCTGCCTACGACAACCTGGACAGATTGTCTCCATGTCAGAGGATGGAGGAAGTTACCGGTGGACATTTTGAAACCAATGATCCGGGAGGCCATATTGGATGTTGTGAAGAGGAGGTGGAGCTGGAGGAGGCGGGGCAGACAAGGGGCTCCTCCTCTTCATGGTCTTCCTGCGAGGTTCTACCATTGGACGAGAGCAGTAATGCTGCGGTTAGCCCTGACGTGTCGCCAAAGAGACCTAAAAGGTTGCCTTCAAGTCAGGTAGCAGAAGAGGAAATCAGTGATGATGACGATCAAGAAGACAACAATGAAGACAATGATGAAGACAATGATGATGATGATGACGTCCACCACCCTAACTCCCCAGCCTCCTGTTCTGCACTCAGTGACAGCCCTCTCAGTACGGGCAGCTCTGAGGTGTTCCTCCCTTCTGCTCCTCCAGACCTCCAGGGGCCTGAGCCTCAGTCACAACCCAGGGACGCTCACTCACTCCTGGCCAAGCTGAGGCATCAGATGGCCCAGCAGAGGGCCGAGTACCAGGCCAGGATACAGAGGTGAGACACCAGCACAGAAACACTCAAAGTGGCCTTCATTTAAACTGTATATGATATATTTATGTATGTGTGTGTGTGTGTGTCCTGCAGGTTGGAGCGCTGTAATGACGTCCTGGAGCGGCAGGTTGCCGTACTGCGGGTCGGACTAGAGCAGCAGAAGCGCAGCCGCAGCGTCGCCGAGATCAAGATCCGCAACATGGAGCGAGCCAAAGAGGACGCCGACCAACGCAACAGCACGCTGCAGAGAGAGATGGAGCTGTTCTTCCAGATGTACGGAGATATCAAAAGAAGAGCAGGGGAGGAAGGAGGAAGAGGAGGAGGGAGTATCTGAACATGGATAGAAAGACAGAGGAATTCCTTGAAGGGTATGGATAGGTCGGACAGGCATGGAGGGTTTGGGCTTCTGGCCGTGAGCTGAATGCAGCATCATGTCCTTTTGTCTTTGCTCTGATAAATAGCAGGACTTGTTGGGAATGAAACAAACAATCAAATGTTATTATTCAAGCAGTCTTTAAGATACAGATCTCTGAATCAACTGGACATTTTTCCTCACTGGCTACACATCGTTTTTCCACTATAACAAAGACACATTGACTGGATGCTGTACTAAATGGGTTGTTTTTTTCAGGAACGAGACTGACTGCACTCCAACAGAAGCAGGGTGAAGATGTTTCTGTTTTTACAAATATAAAGGTAGTCCTGTTCACTCTGCATGAAGATGCTTTTGCAATAAAACACTCTCAACGCTTTACTTGAAAAATAAACTCAGTATAAATCAGTGACTCTTTTCAGTGTATTTGTCAGTTTTTAACATGATGTGTCCGGTGGGGCTGGTTGACTTTAAGACCCCAGATTATCTGCTGTAATGGTAATAATCACTGAGGGCTGCTCGGAAATACAATCGGACTAATTTCAGTTTTTGTTTGTCCTCCAAATTCTGTTAAATGTGACGGTTCAGGATTTGTCAGGAAGCTCCTCTTTGACTGATAATGGAGGCGCAACAAGCCAATATCAGCCAATCAGATGCCACAAACAGTTTTGTCTCCACACAAACACAGTTACTGGTTTGATTGTTCTTTCATCCACTGGTTTGTGGACTGCCATTTTGAAGCCTTTGGCCGTCTACATCTTGTTTTTTTAAAAACACGGACAACTCCCAGACCAGACAACGCTGTGGTAGCGACCTGTCAATCATAAAGTAGCCCCGCCCCTAAAGCATCCCCTGCTTTAAGGTCTACTTGACTCTAAATGGGACCATAATTTACTAAATGAACATCATGCTGTATTGAAGAAGACTTGAAACTAGAGATTGAGAACATAAACTCATGTTTACAATGTTTACTGAGGGAATAAATCAAGTGAGAAGTAGGCTCATTTTCTCATTGACTTCTATACAATCAGACTTCTTTCTGCAACCAGAGGAGTCGCCCCCTGCTGGATATTAGAAAGAATGCAAGTTTAAGGCACTTCAGCGTTGGCTTCACTTTTCAGACCCGGCTGGAGCTTTTGGAATTCACTGGAATTAACATATTACATTTATATTTATATGGTAATAAACAGTTAGATAGTAATTGTTCTGCTTTGTCAAACTCGGTGGAAGAAAAGCGTTGTAAAAAACAACAAATATCAAAGCACTGACTCGTTTTTCCTGATGAGAATGTAACATTTATTCTCAAGATTCACTGTACAAATCAAGGAAAATGTCTCTTTACCATCAACTGGAAACATGTTGAACAGATAAACTGTGATTCAGTCATTTTGTACTACAGAGTCACACTACTGTACCACACAGAGGAGACTTCAGTCAGGGAGAGATTTAAAGGGAACAGCGTCACACTTTAAAACACAGGAGCACTTGTGAACACAAACTAGGAAACATAATCTTTAACGGAGAAACAGAAACAGTCATATTCATTTAATATTTACAGCTGCTGACAGCAGAGTGTGTCGTCTTCTGTATCCGGCTTAAGGATTGGTCAACACAACATCTGACTGACGCAAGGTCGCAAATCACTTGGACATGACATTTTATGGAGGACGGAACCTGCCAAATTAAAAAATAAATGAATAAATAAATAAATGACTTGATAAATTAATATGTATGTAATTAAATGTGGAAAAAAAATAATATTCAAAATAAATGTAGTCATTAATCAATAAAATGTGACAAATTGATATTTCTGTTTTAATTAGCTACTTGATTTATTTATATTTGTATTAATTCGCTTATTTACTCTTCTGTTTAATTTTTCTTAATCTTTCCTTACATTTATTTATTTATGAATTTATGCATTTATTTATGAATTTATTTCTGCACAATTTTCCCATTGCATTTCATAAATATATATTAATTTATTGAGTAATTTATTTATTTATTAATTAATTTATTTTTGTTTTGGCAAGTTCTGTCCTCCATACATTTTCACTTCCACTGCAGTATCACATGAAATCTATTTGCAGCAAACAGTCTGCTTCCAATTATTAATGAAAGTGAAATAATAACAATCAACCAGGTGCTACATTTCATTTGACAGATGGATCATAGTGCTCATTAAGCTCTACGAAGCTTCACACACACATCATCTTGCAGAAATGCAGCTGAATGTCACTGCAGCATCTAGAATAAAACCTACTATATTCAGTCACTTTCTGTCATTGTGAGGCAACTCAACGTTTCCTCGATGACTGAAAAGCTCTTTCACTTTTTTCCGAGCAACACAAGGTTTGTGCAGGATCTGTCTCGTCAGTCAACGTGCACACAGCAGCTGTTAACTCGTCAGAAACAGTAACGGGCATCCTTCATATTTGACCGTTGGTGGAAAACAGAGGCAGACATGTGGACTGAGCTCACCCACTGAAAACTAACTTCCCATTTTGCACCGTCAGTGTGTGAGTCCTGGCCACATGTAGCTCTGATTTTTTACACTTTTTTTTTCTTCAGATCCCAAAATGAACAAAATCTGTTGCTACAGTAGAATATAAAAAAATCTTAAGCTATAAATTAAAACATCTATATAAAAAAAAAGGTGTAACAAAAGAAATAAGTGGAACGTTTCAGTGAGCAGGAGCCTGCCAAACTTCCTGAGACTAATTTTCTTTACAATAGTTTTTGGATTGTTTTGATCTGTTGGTTTTAGGAATTGGTTAGACTTGTTCTTCCCACCCTGCTTATTGAAATGCCCCTTTAAGAAGACAAGTGAAAGGTATTTAGAGGATATTAAGACGATCAACAACGAAGAAGGAAGTTTCTCCCATTCGTTTAAATCCTGGAGGGCTGAGTAACACGAGAGGGTTTGGATAATCGAGCATTTGGTGCGGATAAAGTGCATTTACACGGGATCATTTTAAACATCTTCACCTTCAGCTGGACTAAAATCTCAAGATCAGTCAGTGGCCCTCCAGGCTGAATTAGTTAGATGTAACGGTTAAAAAGGGGGAGAGATGATTTTACAGCCAAGCAACACGTTAAACTCCTCAAAGATGGAGATGGGAAATTGTTAAAAATCGAGAATTGTTTCTATGGTGCAGATGGTGGACAGTACAGTGGTGATCTGAATGTTGGAGCAGCTGTTAAAGGTCCCATGAAACGGCTCTGAGGTTTAACAAGTTTTTACATGCAAAAAGGACGAGAGGACTTTGTTTTTTTCATACAGCTTTTCCAATGTGATACTTAAAACTGTGCATAAAAATAGTTGAATGGAAACACGGCTAGTGATAACCTTGTTGAGTTCAATGTCATTATTACTAACAGGAATGATGTACAAAACTACGAAAATGAGAACCAAGTTGTAGTAAAACAGATTTATCTGCAAAGGCAGACCTGCAGGATTCACCCCAAATATCTATGATGACATCGACGGATGGTGACGTCATTTCAAACACGTGATGACACCACAGAGTAAGTTTTCGTTTCATGGGACCTTTTGGCGTCTGAACGACGAGCAGCTTCCGCAGACGTCCTCTCAGAAGCCGGAGGGCGTCAGGATGTTCATGTCTCTGGGTTTGAGCTTGTGTGGTCGCGCTCCCTGCCGTCGACCCTCCACCGTGGGAATCTCCATCTTGGGAGGAGCCACCTGCTGAGCGGTGGTGTTGTCAGCCAGCCGCGTGGCCTGAGACTTCATTACCTCCATGGGGGTTGGCTTCTGGGCACCGCGGTATGCCTGCAGAGCAAAGCCAGCTGGGAAAAAGAGAAAAGAAAAAATCATTCACAAAAGCGGTAGTGTTTCCGAGCACCAGAGTCCCTTTAGAAAACCTTTCATTTTACTGCAGCAGGGTCTGACAGTCTGCCCCGTTCAGTCCTGGTTCAAGTTCTCCCATGGCTTACTATACCATAGTCAAACTAGAATGGCACTCGGAGAGCGCAGACCTCCGCCAAGGTGCCCGAGTACGATTGCCCCCCCCTCTCTGTTCAGCTTGCGCCCTCATCCACGTGCATTTTTGTTTATGTTGAGATCAGCTGTACGTAGCGGAGCAGCGTAAAACACTTCATTCAAACTGGACAGAAACAAAATAAAACTCACCTAAACCGTCATTGTTACTCTTTCAAACAATCACCAAGTGTGCTTTGGTTGAACTCAACTGTAATTTAAACGAGTTTAATGTGAAAAAACGCAGAATCTACAGTTGACACTTTGATTGAAATTATTATTCAAATGCTTTTTACAAAAGCACTTTGTTACCTTGTTTTAGAAAAGTGCTGAATAAACTTTTACTTGCTTACTTACTTACTTACTATTTATTCACTGTAACAGTTGTTTTGAATTAATGTAAACATTTTTGTCAACATTCATGAAGCACTTTGGCAATATTGCATCAGGCCACGCAAATAAATGCCTTTGAATTTGTAAAGAAAATAATTTTAGCTGCCTTCCGATTTAGTTTGAGGGCAGCAGTGTCTTATATAAATGAATGCCTGTTCAAACGTTAATCTCTAAACCTAATAGTCTGTTGGAATAAGTCTTTCCTGTTAATGATGAACATATTCTGTCTTCAAGTTTACTTTACTGCATCAGCCTCTATTATAAATGTCAATATCCATCAATTTATGATAGTGTATTAAACCTACACAGGTTAGTGTGAGTTTTCCAGCATGTTGTGAATGATATCAAGCAGTTATTTGGTTTGTTGAAAAGTCTACAAACCCTTTTATCCAGCCGAGTGACACAACTTCTGAAATTACACATTTCTGTTTTCTGTAAGCAGAGAAAAGTCATTCCTCAAACCTCTAATACTTAAATTACCTACCTACAGTCATCCTGGAAACAAGATTTTGATCTTCCAAACCAACAGGATCATAAATGTTGGTTCTCGGCAGCCGTCAGTGCTCCAAATTAAAGTGGTCTGATGTGACTTTTATATCACTGGGATGCAGAAAAACTCTGCTTCACTGGTAGCCAAAGTCAATAAGTGAATAGACTTGCACTACATTTTAGTGTGTAGCGTCAGTCTGAAGGTCATTTGTTGAGCCATTAACCCAAATCCTGGTCTGTTTACACCTGAACAAACAGAGCTCTGAGCTTTTATTGGAGAGATTCCTTTTCCAGTTTGTTTGTTTAGTAAAAACGGTGCCATGGGAAGAATTTTTGCTGACAACCAATAAACTAAATCCTTGAACTTCTGAGCACTTCAAGCTATTTTGTGTCAAGATTCAGTGTCCCACAGTGAGGCGATGCCGTTTACCTCCAGCTGTAGGGTCTGATCCCATGTCAGATGTTGACTTGTGGACGAGCGGCCGCGGCCCGAACACGCTCCACCGTTCAACAGCTCCGTCTCCTCCTCCGAGGTCCACGCTGCTGTTGGAGGAGCTCAAGCTGACCTCTGAACTTGTACTGCC
>CAKAOI010033824.1:0-47857 GCA_916701655.1 Sebastiscus albofasciatus
TAAATGTTGTTTCTAGAGCAGCATCTTTATGATCTCACTGGGAACAAATCAAAAATGTCAATGATATAAATGATATTCCTGAGTGAAGTTTAGAAAGAATGAAGAACACAGATATCAGTCAGTACCTCAGCCAGCAGCCAAGTTTACAAGAATTTGCCCAATTTCACAATATGTGGCAAACTAAGCTAAACAGTTAAACTAGATACAGACAGCTTTTGTTTCAGCTTGTTTGTAACAATTCGCTATTAGCCGAGCTAGCGTGCCGTGGTTGTGTAAAACATAGCGGCGGTGGAGACTGCAGATTGAAATATCGCTTTTCTACCTGTTCACATGTTTATGCTTGTTGAACAGGTGTATTGATAAAGTGTTGGCTTTTTACTGGCAAACGTTTTATTGCACTTACAGTAGTGCAAGTTGTCGTCAACTCGAATAATCTTCCAGTTCACTTCACCTGGTTCACTTCACTGTCTCCACCGCCGCCTCTCTGCTCTGCTGTTCGCTGATTTCTGTGTTTGTGTGTGTGTTTGTGAAGAAGCGATGACAGCAGAGCTTATCAATACTCTGGTCTCCAGTCTAATAATTTAGCACCGCCACCGGTGCCCGTTTAAAACCGGGTTCCGGTACCCATCCCCACTTTTCACCTTTCCCCAGCTGGCCAAAACAGTTGAAACCATGTCAAGCTGTGATGGTGCTAGTTCCCTAATAATTAATTTAGCTAAATAGAGCAGAAAAATAGCATTTATTAACGCAGAACCTGTCAATGACTTTTCTTGTTTAGGAGGCAACACTCAATATTCACTCCTTTTAATAATATCTGTTAAGGAAAGAATACTGCAAATAGAGCAGGATTATCTATAGGTGTACATTTTAAATGAAGTCTAGCCACCTCAAATCGAAACCATAACTATTGACACAAGTGACTTGCAAATATTACATTAATACAGTATCCATAAAAACTAATAATCTTATTTTATAATTAACAGTGAATCACACATTTTTACACTGAACAAGAGGGAAAAAAATAATCAAATTGATCTAAATTAAGTGCAAATATAACAAAAAATGATTGCATACTTTAACTCTGACACACCAAAACCTAACTGGTGAAGCTAAGTGAATCTACATAATACGTTGCATGGAGATGAATTAAAGTGGTAGAAATTATTAGAACTGGTTAGTGAATTTCCTGGTCAAAACTATATCATGAAGCTTGATGCCAAAACAAATCAGAAAAGAACAAATCAAGGAATGAATGTCCCTCAGAGCACTGCTCAAAGTGAGGTACCGTCTTGAGCATCGGCACTTCTCTGTGCGATTCGTAATGGCAGGGTGCCTCGCAGCGTTTTTGTGCAGTGTCTAATCAGCCGTATGAACATAAAAACTGTGTGGAGAGTACATCTGGACGAGCCGATGCATGGCACGAGGGAGAGGGGGATGAGAAGGAGGATACAATGTTCACGTCCTTTTTGTAAAATAATTAGTGAGCTGTTCGTCATAACTTTTTTATGTGTGAACAAATAATGAAACATTATTTTAAAAGTTTTGATGTACAGAACATGAATTTACAGGGCAAACATTTCCAGAAGAATTAAATGTTCAGTGGAAGGCTGTGATATGTGTAAATAATATATAGCTATATAACTATAGCACGCGGCATCATGTGAATAAGGAGTACTGGCACTTATTTGTTTCCACTTCAAGCACTGCCCAAGAGTACAGTTAACTTATTTTAAAGTGAGTTAAAAAAAAACCTTGACACAGTAAATCTGTTTGAATAGGCTGACTCAAAAACTGAATCTCTGCGTGATAAAAGTACAAGTTCTGCTACCAGCAGAGCTCCAGGGTTCATGGATGAGATGGGAGACACACACAACTGTTTCCTCGGTGCCTCACCAGTTTTATGGTAGTAGAAAAGAGAAAGATACTGTTGGGGAAAAAAGGCTCACATGATAGCTTGGCAAGTGTTTGCCGAAAGGCATGTGAGAGATACTATAACAAAGTGGAAGTCTCTTTGATAGGATGAGACCAAAATTAAGCTTTCTGGCCATCATATTAAATACGTGGGTTTAGGTGTTCTATGTTTGTGGCATGATACTGTAGGGTTGCTTCTCTACAAGATTTACTACTTTGAATGCGTTCCATAGAACAAAACTGTGACATGTAA
Source organism: Sebastiscus albofasciatus (assembly GCA_916701655.1). Taxonomy (NCBI): domain Eukaryota; kingdom Metazoa; phylum Chordata; class Actinopteri; order Perciformes; family Sebastidae; genus Sebastiscus; species Sebastiscus albofasciatus. Next base: position 2,165 of record CAKAOI010033824.1, read on the forward strand.
GGCTGCAACTAACGATTATTTTCATTGTTGTTTAATCTCTTGATTATTTTCTCGATTAATCGATTAGTTATTTGGTCTATAAAATGTCAGAAAATGGTGAAAAATGTCCATCAGTGTTTCCTAAAGCCCAAGATGACGGCCTCAAAAGTCTTGTTTTGTTCACAACTCAAAGATATTCAGTTTATTGTCATAGAGGAGTGAAGAAACCAGAAAATATTCACATTTAAGAAGCTGGAATCAGAGAATTTTGTCTTATTTTTCTTTAAAAATTACTCAAATCAATCATCAAAATAGTTAATTTAATAGTTGACTAACTAATCGATTAATTGTTGCAGCTCTAGTGACATGGTCCAAATGAGGTGAATACTTCACTAATGTTTTAGTTTATATGATTTAATCAGGAATCACACCAACAAGCCAATTTATTAGAATAGATGAAATCCGTACATGATCTCCAGAGGGAGTCATTCGGATTTTTCACCAGCAGAGGGAGCTGGAGTATAATGAAACAGTTTGGGCAAATAAGAACCTTCTGATGGCCATCAGATGTTGGTGCTCATGATATTTATCAGCAATAATAATCTTAATGGTGTTTTTTTTCTACTTGTTTGTGTCCTTTAGTGCGTCTCCTGCAACAAGTCTTTTAAGAAGTTGTGGTCACTGCATGAGCACATTAAGATTGTGCACGGCTATGCGGAAAAGAAGTTCTCATGCGAAATCTGTGAGAAGAAGTTCTACACTATGGCTCACGTCCGTAAGCACATGGTTGGTAAGTGGGGTCCTTTTTTGTTCACAGTTCCTATTGTGCTGCATCACCCGTAATATCTCATACTGGGGGTGTGAGCCGTCAAAGACAACATAATAATATTTATATATTAGATATTTTTCATGGTGTATTTTGTGACTTTATGCTTACCATTTTTTCTTTTGAAGGTGGTTATATGGCATTTCTTTTGTAGAATCATCTGATAAACCTTATTTAATTAAATGAAGTAATGTAATCTTGTTTATTCATACACAGCTGTCCTATTTGAAACATTGATATGTTATCTGATCAGGTGTGTGCTGCTCTCTCCCTTTCATCCATTTCTTCCCCCCCCAAACCCAGCTCACACTAAGGACATGCCATTCACCTGTGAGACGTGTGGGAAGTCGTTCAAACGCAGCATGTCTTTAAAAGTTCACTCGCTCCAGCATTCTGGAGAGAAGCCCTTCCGTTGTGAGGTACGAGAACACACATTGTGGCCCTGTTCAGACACAATAACCTGTATCCTGATAAATCGAGATCTTGTCACAACGGTATCATGATGTTTCTCACCTGCATCCAAATTGTTATCAGATTTTTCCTTTTTGCTCACATTGATTGTATCTGTTGAAACTAAGGCCACTGCTGCATGGACAAAATATGTGTGCTAGGCCATACAGGTAGAGAACAGGAATGCCTCACCTGAGGTGAAGGATAAAACTTCCTCAAAGGCAAAACAGCTAAAACAGTTTGTTGTGCTGTATGCAAATTGTTCTTCAATGTGATGACGGACACATTTGTGTTCACAGTCTGCTACACAGTATTAATGAGGTACATAACTTCCAACCCTGTCTCCTACAAAATTACGTTCCCACACAACTTAACTATATTCTCAATGTCGCTTCGAGGGAAATGTATCTACTCCAGGATTACGGTCACATTTGTAAACAGTTTTAAACACATGGTTAACGTTGTAAACTGAAACAAAACGAAACCTAAAAACTAGGGCTGTCAAAGTTAACGCAATAACAACACGTTAACGCGATTTAGTTTTAACACGACTAATTTCTTTAACGCAACTTGCGAGTTTTAGGTTGTAGTGGGCTCAGTTTTAAAGCTAGAGTGAAGATACTGGTATCATATGAAACTAGGAAAACCTAAAGAATCCGTACCAACCATGTCATACTAGCTTGTCTGGAGGGAGGCTAAATAACGCTCCAAACTTACGCTAAGTTTTGGCGAGGAAAAACTGGCATGGCCATTGTCAAAGGGATCCCTTGACCTCTGACCTCAAGATATGTGAATGAAAATGGGTTCTATGGGAACCCACGAGTTTCCCCTTTACAGACATGCCCACTTTATGATAATCACATGCAGTTTGGGGAAAGTTATCGTCAAGTCAGCACACTGACACACTGACAACTGTTGTTGCCTGTTGGGCTGCAGTTTGCCATGTTATGATTTGAGCATATTTTTTATGCTAAATGCAGTACCTGTGAGGGTTTCTGGACAATATTTGTCATTGTTTTGTGTTATTAATTTATTTCCAATAATAAATATATACATATATTTTTATCTTGACACATCTCCCTTTAAGGTACATTTTGAACAGATACAAAATGTGTGATTAATTTGCGATTAATCGCAATTAGCTATGGACAATAATTAATCGCGATTACATATTTTAATCGACTGCCCTAACAAAAACACAAAATATGATTACGCGAGGGAGGAACTATTGCCGACTTTAAACACTAATTAAATAAAAACTGCAGCATGACACATGGAGAACTTGTACTTTTCTCGCTCAAAACCAATAGATCTTTTTAATGAAGTAGAAATGATTTAGTGCCCCATATAGTGAAACTGGATGAAATGAACACCGGCTTCACCTTATGGGTCACGTCCCTGACAATGGCTTTCAAAGTCAGATACGGTCTATCCTCTATTTGTCATTTGGCACTAAATGCAGGTGTGCCTAAGAGGAATTTTAGGTCCAAAGAGGTCTTGTTTGTCTTGTTCTCTGACATGTTTTTCTAACACATTTTCACATGCTGCTGCTATTGAAGTATGTGCTGCCATGTGAAAGGTCATTCACATAACATGGAATACATGAGCCTTTTTACCATGACACTTAAAAATCAGACACTTTTTTAAACAGCCTAAATTCCACAGTTAAACGATTAGTTTCCCTCCCTGCAGTCATTTATTTTCCTGTTTGAACAAAATGCCCGAACTGATCTAAAGTTGACATACTGGAGTGATGGTATGCATTCAATATTGTTTGTCCTAAGCACACACACACCTAAATGCCATCCTCTTTCTTGCTTGTCCTTTGTAATGTATTTATTTTGAGCTGAATTCAGCGTTCACAGAGTGGTCGGCTGTTTGAGTGGAGTGGCTGAAGGTTACAGTTTTAATGAATTTGCCCTTGTGTGCCTCCAAAAGGAGCCTCAAGGTAGTTCTCACTCACTGGTTTGAGCAGAGGAGCATCTGTGCCATGTGGTTTGTGAACAACCCCAGAATAGCCAGTTGTTGCCTTTCAGAGGGGGACCATCCTCCTGAATGTTGAACACTCATTGGACGCTTGTATTATACAGAGAAGTCAAACCATGTCAAATATTAGCAAACCACACATACAGTCTTCACCAATTAACCGGAACATAAGATAAATGTAGAACTAAACGTTTTGGGGCTTTAACTGACATCTCTTATGGATGCATTTTGTCACATTGTGTGTCAAGATTTCAAAGCGTATTTCTGCTCAACACGGCTAGTCACAGTTGATTATCTTATCCCCGTCCTCACTCAGAGGAAGTTGACAGATGGGGTGGTTGACTCCTACCCGAGGCCTTTTAATATCCAACCACATGAATGGATGGCACACAGGGAACATGTGTGTATGGGTGGAGCTCCTCTAATTAAATGTTTGAAGTTATCCTACACTGTAACATGTGATTACATGCTTATAAAGGGTGTATGTAATGTATAGGTCATTCTCCTCAGTGGTCTAACTCTGTAGTGCCATATGGAAACTGCTAGATTTTTTTTCCCCCCTCTGACATTTATTTAGCCAGGTGGTGCCATTGAGATTATAAATATTTTACTTTAGGAAAAGCCCTGACCAAGAAAGCCTTGTAATGCAAACACACAGCGTGGTTACATGCACCCAAATAATCTGGTTATTTCTGGCTTGCTGCACTAACCTAATTTCTAAAACGTCATGTACATATAAATGAGAAATCTGCTTCCTTTATCAGATTAAGGGATTAAGACAAATCTTGTTAACACAGCTAGATGTTTGGAGAAACCTGATTTCTTGGCTATGTATACAATTATCCTGGGATGGGCTCCATCATTTGCAAAATAATTAAATTGTTAAATCTCACTAAAATTAAAACATGTATTTGAATTGCATGTAAATCAATAAGACAACTGAAGGGGATGGCAAGCAACTGCCACAAATGCTATGTTCAGATTCTTTTTTACATTCTTTGCAATGGGACTGCTGCATTTTTACACTTTGCTACAAACAACAGCAGCATGACGAGCATCTGTTCTGCACTGAACGCTGCATGTTTGGTGTTTTTTTTTCTGGTCGGCGAGTTGAAATACCTTCAACTTTGGGTAAAACTCCACAATGGCTAACCGTCACATCCTACATGTAGGCTACAAGGGCTGAACAACAACAACAATGGAGAAGAAATTAATACACATAGACCGACGGGTCCGTCCTCTCTCCCCACATGCCTCGACCTTCCCTTCATCCAGAGGAAATACTTCACCTTGTGCTGACATTTTAATTTTCTGTATCATAGCAATCAGACGCAACCAAAGCGCCTTGGCTGAAAAACAAAACAAAAAAACGCTGCTTCACTGCCCTTCTGTGTTCTGCATTTAACAATAAACAAGTATTTAATTCCTTTTAAGCTTTTTAAAGGTAATTTATACAGCACTAAAATCAGGATAAATAAAGTAATTTGCCTTGCAAAAAGTTGTACTAATACCACATATCACGCTGTTGAGCCAATCATTATCACCGCAGGGGAAATTCCTTCACCTTGACAGCCCTATTCCTCAATTTCCTGCCTAATCGTACCAACCTTGTTTCTTGTGTGCATGTAAAGAGTTAAAGTAGTCCATGTACAACAGTTACATGACAGCAGTTTGTCTGTAAACAAGATCACATACATTAATAGCCCCAAAAATATTAATGAGTCAATCTGTCAATCTGTTTTTAACCGGCGAAGGGGAACATTTCAGGTTAAAACTATTTTCAACAAGTTAACAAGTATAGAAAGAGCATGTCTATAGATCTTTCCCCTAATTCTGTCGGTCAGTCTGTTCGGTCAGAGGGTGTGTCTGCAGGTGTGTGTGAATGTTTTTGAGTGCATGCCTGTCTGTTGACCTGCTGTGTTATCTGAATGCCTCTGTTGTCTCTGCTGCAGAACTGTGACGAGCGGTTCCAATACAAGTACCAGCTGCGCTCCCACATGAGCATTCACATCGGACACAAGCAGTTCATGTGCCAGTGGTGTGGCAAAGACTTCAACATGAAACAGTATTTTGATGAGCACATGAAAACACACACAGGTGAGAAGTGTTTGTGAACGTATCGTCTCAAAACAGTTGTGTCAGTGTCCTCAGGCTCTGTTGTTTTGGCCCCCGGAACCTTTTGGAGGAAGAAAGCTTGCTTTTTGACTGCAGGAACCTACTTCTAGTTTTAAAGCATTTTTGACTGCAGAAACTGGGAAGCTTTTTAGGAAACAAACAATTGAAGATTATGCATATTAGTCCGCTGACGTATGAAAAGCAACATGATATGGGACGAGGGCTGCTGGTGGTTGCAGGGGTAAACACACTCGCCGTTTCATTTAAAAGAAACCTCAGGTTTTGTTGTACTGCGATGACATTTACTGCTGCGTAGTATTTACTGATGCATTGGATGTAATGAATGAAATGCAGAGGAGGAAAACGAAACTAAGAGCATCCGTCTCCACAGTAAATCGTCTGTTGAGTGTTTGATGGTTAATTATTTACACTTTAGAACGTCTTTTACCTCTCACTTGCACAATCTCTCTCTTTCTCGCTGTTTTTTTTTTTTTTTTTTTTTTAAATGAGTCGGGAAGCCGAAAGCAAAACCTAACTTTACTTTCAATGTTATTAAACCAAGAGAAATGCTCTCCCATTTGTCTTAAAATGGTCCTAAATTGTTAACTAGAGTACTTCCTTGTTTTATGAATGAAGAGGTACATGAGTTGAAGCAGCGGGCCGCGGCGCTGTGTGCATTTGACCAATCCGCAACGGTCATCCCTGCAAACCCCACCCTGAAATTCCTATTACTGATCAGGGCCTTTTTGGGACTGGAAATGTCCCAGGAACTTAATTTAGACCCTGGTTCCTGCAGTCGAAATGCAATGAGTTCCTCAAAAGGTTCCTAGTTCCGGGGAAAGTTCCCACGGTCAAAAAGGAACGTTCCTGTTCCAGAGATTGTAGTTTCCAGTGACACAGGAACTATAAGGGTGGAGTTTCCAGTACAAGCCAGCCTTGGTCGTCACTAGTATAGATATAAGGACTTTGAAACTTCCAATGTTATAAACAACACTTTTTATTCAGCCAGCTTTCCAGTCTAAAAAAAGAGTGTGATAACAGAAAGTGCGGCGTAATAAAAGTGTTTCACAAAGTATTTGAATTATATACTGGCTAAAATGAAAAAATAGCCTGAAAGCACTCAGCTCATTACGTCGGAGACAGGCGTCTCACCTTTCTGTCCTCAGTCTTCCCTTCCATCTTTGCACATTCTCTACAGCATTTAAACAGCTTTTGTGGCAGTGCATGCAAAACTTTGTTGCTTCACAGTAGGACTGGGCAATATGACGATATTGATCATCAAAACGATATAAAAATGTCTATTGTATATATTTTTCTATATTATTTCTATCGCGATATAGACTAGGCCTATATTTAGTTATTAATTTTTTTCTCTATAATTTCACTAAAAACTCCTAATGTTCATTTTGCACTCAAGATCTTAAAATGAGAAAATACTCTGTACTTTTCATTGGCCATATTGCCCAGCCTTACTTCACAGTTCTTTGGTTACATGTGAATAGGAATGCAAAAACTGCCTAAAGGACTTTTTTTCTTTTAATTTAGGTCCTTAGCTGTCTTCAGACTATTTAAATTATTACCTTCAGATGTTACGTATTTATTCTGACTTGCAAATCTAAATGCGGACACTTTTAAAATTGTGAAATGTTTTGAGATGAAAACTTTGCCAAACATCAACAATGTTCCTGGACTCAGTCAGTCAGCCAGTCAGTCAGCATACACTCTAAAAAAGGAAAGACATGGGATGTTTCCAAGATGAACATTATAGTGGTGAGAGCACGGAGACTTTGCCCAGTTTTTGTAATGAGAGGGACGCTCTACATCAAAGAAGGGCCTTGCATAATTATATTGGGGCTTATAATGACTACCCAGACACATGCTGTATTACATCCTTCTGGTTTTCTGTCCCTGCTGCATTGCTATTTCCAAGACCAAACTGAGCAGTGCAGCCTGTTCGTCTTTCACTGTTTTTCTCCAGTCGTGGGTGGACACACCGCTCTCCGTTGGCCCTCACGGTTCTATTTGTGATGTGTAATTACGCTACCCTCTCCTCTCCTCTCCCTGCCGCTACCAACCAATTTAGCCTCCTTCAGGAGGAGACACACCCAGTCATACCCTGTAATAGGCGGCAGACATGGTAAACACAAAACTCCCAAAGTTTGGTTCACTGCTCACTGATGTCTTGTGAGTGTAAATGTAACAGTTACAGACGACTAGCACATTAGCTGTCACCTTTTGATATTCAGTTGGTTTGGAGGAGCTTCACACATAACATGCCAGTGTAAGGCATTTAGAGAGCCCTTCAGCAGCCTGTTAATAGATGGCTGTGTGGGTGGTAGCAGGCACATTCAGTAGCTCCATGGAGGGAGGTTAATGAGAGCGGCATTCCAACGAAGCTGCTGTTATTCATTTTCACATCTCCTCTCCTCAAAGTGTGAATTGTAATAGCTTCCTGCGGAGTGGGTGGGTTGACAGCAAAGACCCTCAATTCAAGATGCCAACTTATTAGCATTTTTAAAGAGAACTGTCGCTCTCTGTAGAGAGAAATGGTTAAAGGGGAAAAAAGTTAACTTTGTTCTTTGGAGAGCTTTAATCAGTTGATTAATAACCATCCTGTTTGACAACAAAGGATTTGGCTCTGATGCATCCTATTATTTTATCTTTGTAGCTCCAATCTTTTTGTTAATTGATACAGTCTCTGTCTTCCTCTCACATAATTCTTTTATTGTCTGAATCTGTGCAGGAGAGAAGCCTTTCATATGTGAGATCTGCGGGAAGAGCTTCACCAGCCGGCCCAACATGAAGCGCCACCGCCGTACCCACACCGGGGAGAAGCCCTATCCCTGCGAGGTGTGCGGCCAGCGCTTCCGCTTCTCCAACATGCTCAAAGCACACAAAGAGAAGTGTTTCCGCGTCACCAGCCCTGTGGTCCTGCAGACCAGCGGCCCACCTGTGCCTGTCCGCATCTTTGCCAACACCTTCTCCTCCTCTTCCTCCATCTCCGGTCCCAGTCCCTCAGCCGCCACCCCGGCCACCACCTCAGCACCCCTGGGCCTCAACCCGACAGGAGCGCCCGTGCCTCCGCGAGGCCCCGTGGGACACACGTTCTCCCACGTACAGCTCCACTCAAACCCGTCTCACCATCACCCCCACCCGCCAACAACCCAGCAGCACCTCTCAAACACACCCCAACACGCCCCGCCTCTCCCCCACCACCACCTGGCCGTGCCCGCAGTCTCCCACCTGCCCCCGCCCCCGGCCCTTTTCAAGAGCGAGCCCTTAAACCACTGTGGGCACGAAGACAGCAGCTACCTGCACCACATGGCTCCCCCTGACAAGGGCCCCGGGGCCCCACAGCACCACTGAACTGTGCTCCAGCTCTGCAGGCCCACACCAAACCGCGCCTTGTTCCTCCTCTTCTCGTAGTCCTGCCTCAGTCTCTGCCCTGATGAAAGGGTTCTCCTCTCAAACGGATTTAAATAAGTCAAGCTACACATACACACCCATGTATGTGATCCAGATTTATACACCCTCAGTGCGCACATTATTATTTAAGTTACCCCGGTTAACTGACAAAGATTTTACAACCTCTAGAATTTTTTTCTTGAACAGTTTCTTAGGAAATCAAAATTATTTCTGTGCGAGTTCCTCGATCTGTACATTGATGGGTGTAAAGTATCTCCTTTTCATCAAAAGCTGCTGATGGAGGTCGACATATGTATTACCTGGGCTTCATGGATCATCATTGAACTTTCCTCTTTATGTCAAGTTGTGGTTGCACATTGATCAGGACTCTCTGTGCAGTTCCTCCCCATAGCAATACTCAACCTGTCCTCCTAGTTGTACTGTCGAGCCTGGCCCCCGCAGCAACGTTTGATGAATGTTGTAACTGGTTCGATCTGAGCCTTTCTCTGTCCCAAGGCCAAGGTGGAGAGGGATCACAGCAGTAGTGCAAGATGCAGTGCCATAAGTTACAGTAAGAAGGGGGGGAGGAATTTTTGTATGGGATATTGGAAAACAGGTTTTGTAAATGGTTAATTGAGATTCACATCATGGTTAAATGGTGCTTTCCATTCCAGTGCATACAATATTTCTTAGTTTTGCTTTTTCCATTTGATTATCAGAAGTATGATATTACAAAAGCAACAACGTATTGCATCAGCCTGGCTTTTCTACAATGGATTTGAGGTTTGACTTCATATGTTGTGGTCAAGAAACCCAAATTATGCAGGACATGCACCCTCACAAGCACACACTCAAATGGTCACTGATTTACTCACTGTGATCAGTTCAACCTCAGCTTTCAGAACTTGTTGGTCAACGGATGCTTTTAGATAACAGATGACTGTCAAATACTGCCACTGTGAGGGGCCAGACACACGGCCCCATCAGGATTTACCCCACTTCCCTTCGCTGCTGTCGAAACGATACGGGTTACCATGTGAAAGGTCATTTGACACACACACACACACACACACACACACACACACAGTATAAACACACACTTGGGACCTTTTTCATCACAGTTCTTAACAGGCAATTATGCATATTCCTCTCAGCCTATATTCCACGGTTTGGTGCGGGGCGTCGTTGTAATGTAAGGGTTTATTTTATGACTTTTCATCGTACTGATTGATCCACACAGGCGTGTCTAAACCTGTTGAATGTTGCCTACGCAGAATGATGGCTGATGACTCATTTATATGTTGTTTTTTTTTAATGTTCTCTGCTCAGTTTTAAGCTAATGTAGATATACTGTTGTTAGCACATGATAGGAAATGTCAGGATAAAAGGCAGTCGTCATACAACTTCTAATACTTCTTGTATAGATAAGCATACATGTGATCAAATCAGCGTAAGAAATTACATGAATTAATGTAATAGCCGATGGTGTGAATGTTATTTGTTTAAAATGAGCATAAAGGGTTTGAGTTGCGTGGTTGTTGGCCCTTCACCCAGTCTGATAGCTATCAGATGTGTGTGTGTGTAGGTGTGTGCGAGCGTATGTGTGCATGCATTACCAGTCTGTCTGTCAGGTGGTCCCCAGTGCTCTTCTACCAAAAGCTGCTTTTACAAAGTGTGCCCCAATATATGTGCATTGGGGATACCTGAGACGGACAATAGCAGTAAATTTAACATGATCCTCGTTCTACCACTCTGAACAGTATTCAGTCTGAAGTGGTTAAGCTCCGTAGTTTAGGATGTCCCCTTTTTTTTTATTTGAGACCTGCAATTATCCTGCCATTTCTGTGGGTCTTAATACGGCTTTGCTTCTCATCCTGTCCCCTCGGGTTCACTGCTGTGCTTCAGCATTGTTGCAGTATGGATCTTTGTCTTGTTTGTTTTTTATTTTTAAGCCTTTTCATTTGTGTGTATTCTCTGCACTTTACTGCTGCGTGGGTGAGGCGCAGGGAAGGGAGGGACTGACAATGCATTGTGGAACAGAGTGCAGTTGTGGCTGCATGGGAAAGGGTGGAGGTGATTATTTCGAGTGGATGTTTTTAGGCAAGGAAAGGAGGAGAAACCCGGGTGGAGGCGGTTAGTGTGGACGGGACCATAGCAAACTGAAGGACACGTCTTTTAGTATGTGCATAAATTTATTTCCTATTTGTTTTAGAGAAATAGCTCCAATATGGACCTCCCCTCAAAGTGAAAGCAGTGTTCCTCCTGCTTCGGCGACTTCACACTAGCCCCTCCAAGCTATGGCTGATATACATCCTTCTGTTAATGTTCGTTCACGGAGCTTCTCTCCGCCATTTTGTCTCTCAGTATGTCGAATGATTCTCCTCCTCCTTTCTTTGTTATATAGAATGCACTTTCTACTAAAATCCTTGGCTAGTTAAGAAAAAATAACATTGTATATTCTTTAAAGATGTTTTAAAAAAAATCAATATACTTTTTTTCCCCTTTGTATTTTTAACCACTTAATGTAGCATTGCGTATTTTATTATTGTATCTGGTACAAAATGTGCAGCTTTATAATGTCCTGGTTTGTTCCCTTTTTTTGTACGTTATCTGGAGATTGAGGAGAAGTGAAAAAGTTGGGCCTTTTTTGATAATGTACATTTAACTGACTGCTAACTTTGAGAAGTAAAGACAAGTAGCCATGATTATCACAGATCTGTGTGCCTCTTTTTATCTTCAAATGCTGTGACTTTACTAAACAAGGAGAGGTAATTAAACAGTAAATGCAGAAAAATAAGGATTGTGCACAACATGTTCCTATAGTTAGCTAAGTATTAAGCTTTGCTGGAAAGCTTAAATTCCTGCTGACTGTTGCTTGAGCAGTGTTATTTTACTATTTAGGGTCACTGGGTTCTTGGCATAATGCCTGTAACCAAACAACGTCTGCAGGCTGCACATGACACTGGAGGTTCAGCAGCTGACTTCTTTGATTGCAACTTTTTATTTGTCCTAGGTCCTCTTTTCTTGTGACCACTTCCTGTTTTTTTCCCCTATGTGAACAAACATTTCTTTTAGTCTTTTTAAATATTGTTTCATGAAGATGACCTGAGAGATTGTTAAAGGGCCTTTCACACAGAACACGGTTTGAGCTGAACATCTCCCAGCGAAAAGATTTTACAGTAGCTTCCATTGTATTCACTGACGGTGACCTTGACCCTCAGTGACTTCAGAAGTCTTCTATGAGAAAATGACCCCACTTCTCTCTTGATTTATTCCCTCAGTAAACATTGTAAACATGAGTTTATGGTCTCAATCGCTAGTTTCAAGTCTTCTTCACTACAGCATGATGTTCATTTAGTAAATTATGGTCCCATTTAGTGTCAAATAGACCATAAAGCAGGGGATGCTTTAGGGCGTGGCTTAGGACTGTTGCAGTAAAGGAATTTCCCCTGCAGTGACAGTGGTTGTCTCAACAGCATGATATGCAATATTGTTGATTTATTTCATTTATTCTGAATTTAGTGCCATATAAATACTCTTTAATGTCTCTCTTTCTGTTTTTTTCAGCTGAGACACGTTGGTTGCGTCTGGTTGCTATAAGACTGAATATCCGCAGAAGTAATAATGTCCCACTAGGTAGAGTACTTGCTCTGGATGTAGGGAAAGCTGAAGCACGTAGGGAGAAAGGACGAACCCGCCGGTCTATGTGTATTAATTTCTCCTCCATTGTTGTTGTTCAGCACTTAAAGATACATTTAGGATGTGACGGTTGGTCTTTGTCCCACCCCTCATCCGTTGTGATTGGACAGCTGGGTAAAAAGTGAAAGTGATGAGCGCAGCGTTCCACCCAAAGTTGAAAAAAATGTTCAAGTCTCAACCAGAAAAGATCATCAAACATGCAGCGCCCAGTGCTGCTGGCGTTTGTAGCAAAGTGTAAAAAAATGTGGCACTCCCGTTGCAAAGAATTCAAAAAGAAAAATGTGAACATAGCGGTTGTGGCGGTTGCTTGCCATACCCTGCGGTTAGCTTGTCAATAGCGCAGTATAGCGTTATTGCAACAGCACTAGTGTGGCTACAACTTTAACCCTTTCACAGTGTGTTTTCAGTTCATGAAAGTTAATTGTAACATTTTGGTCGCCTGAAAATATCTTATTCAGCATTCGGTTGTACTTAGCTCCACCCTCTTGTGTCATTTTTGGTTGCAAAAAAACAAGATGGTGGCGGCCAAAATGCCAAACTCCAGGCTTCAAAACCGTAGCCCTCAAACCAATTGGTGACATCACAGTGACTACGTCCACTTCTTATTTAAAATCTGTGTAACATACAGCTTCAGTCTTTTAATCTTTTTAGATGGGAGAAGGTGTCATTAACAGCTTAAACTATTAAATATCAGATCCAAGAGTGAAAACAGGATTGTGCGAAGAATTTCCTCACAGTTCCTTTCCTGTATATCTGTTGTTCCAACTCAACCAGCTTTATTCATCCGTTAACAGTGCGCCTCCTCTAAAGGCACATGAAGACATTTACCGTTGCTGGAATAACTCCTAAAATGCAGCGTGCCCTCTATCACCATAGGTGGCTTTAAGTGGCGCACCAATGAGTCACATAATCCTGTAAGATAGCGGAGCGGGGCCGACGGGTATAGAGGAAAGTGTGAGTGACTCACTGATGGTGAGTGGGTGGTCAGGTAGCGAGGCTCACTTCACGAGCAGAGGAGATAATAACACACCGTCTGTACATCTCCATTCCCATTTGGGTTTGAAAATAGTCCACCGCCCCAGCTGTTAGTCATTACGAGGAGGGAGGAGGCTGCGTCTGTCAGCGGGCAGATAAGGAAAAGGAGGGCTTCACGTCGTGTATTGTCTGTTCTGAAAGTTGCTGCAGCGGTTCATTAATCACTGTGTGTTTGCAAGGATTTATCTCAACACCGACTCCCTCGCTGCAATGCTAATGTTTCTCTGCAGTTAATAAACGGAGACACCGCTGTTCCAGATTTTAAATGATGTTTTAGTCCAATCAGCCCTATCAGATAATTTCCTGTCTCTCTTACAATTGAGGTCAGAGGTCAAGTAGCTTCAGAGCAGAATGAGAATGAGTTTCCCAGTAATGCTTATTACAGTCACACTAACCCAAATCCTGATCATCCTGTTGGAGGAGGGAGAGGCTCTTTAGCAGGAAATCTATTACACAAGGCAAACTGAACGCTATAGTAATTATTCAAATATTTTCCTGTAACTGCCAAAAATTCACCGCCATGCACCGTGCACCAGGTTTTCCCAGACACGAGGCTCCAAACTGGGTCAACACTGTGCTTAAAGGGACTGTTTGTAACTTTGTAACACGTATAAATCTACCGGGTCGGTTTCCCATGCGCGCTCGCGTGTGGCTACACTGTTCAGACTGCTCCTCTGCCTACTTGCCTTCACTCATATAACACGCGCGTTCTCACTCTCTCGTTCCACCTTACATACATGCGCGCTCACTCCATACTGCAGAAGAGTTAGTTTAGCTCTGATAATATCTAGTGAATGTACAGTGGACGTTTGTGCAGAAATAACTGCTGCAGCTCCTCCAGACCAACAGAGGTTTTCCGTGTCTTGTGAAGTGACGGGGCTCCGCAGAGAGAAACGTTATCGTCTCTGACCGGGTGCCGGTGTCTCCCTGCGGGGTGCGGGCGGAGACGATAACGTTTCTTTTCCTGCCTCAGCCCCGGAGGCTGAAGCAGGAAAAGCCAACACTAGGATCAGCAGTGATTCATGGAGAGACCTACGTCTGGTCAGCTAACATTACTGCCAAGCAGGTGAAATATAGAGTGATATTGTGGTTTTAGCCGACGTGTGTCGCATCACTGTTTTGAGCGATGCTTGTTCATGTCTATGTAGAGCGAGCACAAGCGCGAGCGCGACGCTGACTTTTGTTGACTTAATGGCCTTAGGTGTCGCTGTTAACAAGCAACTCGGAAAGTTACAAACAGTCCCTTTAAAAAATTAAAAAAAAGAAAATGTCAGAGTTTACTTTGGTATTTTCTTAGAACTGGAGTGTTTATTCCCCCATGCTCCCAGGTATACCATCTTTGTAAATACTCCACTGGAAAGTGTTTGTATGCGTTTATAGTTTGAGACATACAGATCATTAACTGCAGAAGTGAGGCACATTCACTTGACTAACACACATAGTTGTGTGGATAAATTCAGGAAACAGAATATTTACACTTCTGTCGGGTTTTTTTTTCTTCTTCCTCCCACTGCTCTCCTCCTGGAAAGTGTCGTGACCGCGCTCTGCAGGCTGCTATTAAATGGGTGGACTTGGAGGCGCGGTCACGTCCAGAAGAAGCGGCTCCGGTGGTTTTGTCTGTCACATAAAAGTGCGCGTCGCAACCGGCCGACCGGCGGAACTCTGTCTCTCTCTCTACTCCCTGCGAGACCGGATCGGACTTGAACGACACCGTGGATCCGGAACCAGCTCTCGTGAAGCACAGTAATGTTTTTTTTTTTTTTTGCCCTACAAGAATTTAATGGAAGAGTTCAAGTTTGGATCTGCTGCATGCTGAGCTCTCTGTTGTCGTTATTGTTCTGAGAAAGTAGGTTATTTCTGCAGAGGTTGGAAAATTTACCTGATAATGTGTTGGGACATTTGTCTCTGAATAGTTGCCTAAAAGAAGCAACTTTAAATGTGTGTTGACAGCCAACTATAGACAAAGAGATGTAACCTCACATAAACTGGTGTTAAATTCCTTATCTATAGGCGTGTTGTTGTTGTTTTTTTATCTAATTCCTATTAATAGGCTTTCATATGTGACTAGATCTTTCTTGTACACTCTTGTAGGAGTGATTAAGTTATTATAAGGAACCTTGTTATGATTAGTTTTGGTATGATGATGTTATTGAGCATCCATTGTGTGTTTCCTTATAAAGGAAAAACCGGCCGCACAGCTTGAAGGCGCCTGATCGGAATCAGGAAACACACTGCTGACCTCACCTCCAGTCAAAGGTATGAGCTGCTATACACACTGTAAGACAGGCTGGCTAATATAATGCAGTTTATAGATGTGCTTGCTTGCTTGCAGGGTCTGCATGGAGCCCTCAGATCCGAATATAATCATATTTCCTTCCTAATTTTAACCTCTATACTACAGCAGGATGACCTCCACCTCCTCCTCTTATACCTTTGTAGAAAACATGTTTTTGATTTTTTTACAATTTATTTTTTCCTTTTTTTCAAGGCTGTTTTCATATTTGCAATCCACTGTTTGTAATTACAACAGTCTATAAACCAACTTTTAAGTAGATGAGTTACAGACAAACTCATCAAGTACACTATATAGAAAACAACCTCAACATTCAAAACCATAACAAAAACAAGAAAATAAATAACAATAATAATAATGACAAAAAGAAAGAGTAGAGTTAAAAAACAACAACAAAGAAAACAAAAAAACCCCACACATAACCAAAAAAACCCCCAATAATAATAAAAATATGAGAGTAATAATAAATTAAATCAACAAATAAGTTAATAGAAAATAAAAAAAGAAAAACAGAAAACATGTTTTTGAGAGACCAATGAGCTGATGGATGCTGCCTCTCTGGCTGGCTGCTTTGCTCTCTTTATAGATCAAACCTTTTTTTTAAATTTATGATGCAGATTATTATGTCAATTTCATATGTTAAATCTGTTTTTTTCTTCGTCTATTTTTACGCATTGATGTCTCCAGATCCTCGGTATAGCCTCCACCTTACTGTGGCCTGTGCCTTGCGTGGGATGCTGCATTGTGGGAGGAGAGAAGGAGTGATGCCAACACAGTAAAAGAGGTGTGGGATAGTCAAATCATGGGGGATTCAATATTCAACTGCTGTTCTGTCCCGTCCAACCCCCCAGGCGAGGGGGACCACCCTGGGTCCAGGTCTAGACGCGCACAGCAGATCACGATGGCCTCCAACTCAACGAACATCTCCTCCGACAAGCGCTTCCTCATCTTCTTCGACTTCGACGAGACCATCGTGGATGAGACCAGCGATGATGTGGTGGTGCAGGTGTTGTGCCCTTAAACTTTATATTTGTACCCATAAGTAAAACTAAACTTGAACTTGAACTTG
Organism: Sebastiscus albofasciatus; assembly: GCA_916701655.1. Lineage (NCBI taxonomy): Eukaryota > Metazoa > Chordata > Actinopteri > Perciformes > Sebastidae > Sebastiscus > Sebastiscus albofasciatus. The sequence goes on from CAKAOI010033824.1 coordinate 19,022, forward strand.
ATTTGGTTTCACTGCTATCCAGTGGTCACAGTGCGTAACTGCAGCCCCATCTATATTATTTTTTTATTATTTTTTTTTACTATTATTATTTTTATTTTTCGGTAATGATATATTATAGCTAAAAAACTAAATTAATTTATGTTCATTTTTATTAGTTGTTTTTTTTTAATGTAATTTAGCCATGGTCACTGTGGTCCAGAAACTGAGTTCTGATGTCTAAATGTATGAGTTTTGTTTACATTGCATTACATTTCAAATGTAACCCAATATAGAAACACGTGAAGGGAAGAGCTGCGTGTGATTTACTCATCCTTCTCTCTCACTATTTCTAACTGAGACAACAAAGAAATTAGCTTTTCTCCAAAAAAATTAAAGGGACTATTTGTAACTTTCAGAATTGCTTGTTAACAGCGACACCTGTGGCCGTTAAGACAACGAAAGTCAGCGTCTGGCTCGCGCTTGCTCGCTCTAAATAGACATGAACGAGCATCGCTCAAAACAGTGAGGCGACACGTCAGCTAAAAGCACAATATCACTCTATATTTCACCTGCTTGGCAGTAATGTTAGCTGACCAGACCAAGGTCTCTCCATGAATCACTGCTGATCCTAGTGTTGGCTTTTCCTGCCTCAGCCTCTGGGACTGAAGCAGGAAAAGCGGGTCAGTGCCGGGGCTGAAGCAGGAAGAGAAACGTTATCGCCCCCGACTGCAGCCAGAGGGAGACACAGGCACCCGGTCGGAGACGACAACGTCTCTCGTTGGGGAGCCCTGTCACTTCACAAGACATGGGAAACCTCTGTTGGTCTGGAGGAGCTGCAGCATTTATTTCTGCACAAACGTCCACTGTACATTCACTAGATATTATCAGAGCTATAACTCTTCTACAGTGTGTAGTGTGCGCGTGTTCACGTGTAGAGGTGGAGAGAGACAGCGAGAACGCGCGCGCTGTGTGAGTGAAGGCAAGCAGGCAGAGTGAGCGTGCATGAGATCCCGACCTGGTAGATTTATACGTGTAAAAACAGTCCCTTTAATTATGCTTGAAAATGAATTATTCTTGTCTGTCACACAGGCGGCTCCGGGTCAGCACCTGCCGGCCTGGCTGAAGGACACCTACCAGCCCGGACGGTACAACGAGTACATGCAGCGCGTCCTGGCCTACCTTGCGGAGCAGGGCGTCACCGAGAGCGACATCCGCACCCACATGGAGAAGATCCCGGCCACTCCCGGCATGCTCACCGTCTTCCAGTTCCTGCGCACCCGGGCAGCGCAGGACTTCGAGGTGGTGCTGGTGTCCGACGCCAACACCTTCTTCATCGAGTCCTGGCTCCGGAGCAAAGGGGCCCGCCAGCTCTTCCACCGGATCTTCACCAACCCGGCTACCTTCAACAAGGACGGCCGATTGGTACTGCGGCCCTTCCACTCCCACGACTGCCCGCGTTGCCCCGACAACATGTGCAAGCAGGTGGTCGTCAGGGACTACGTGGCGCGCAGGACGCAGGAGCGAGGCCGCGCGTACCAGAGGCTTTTCTACGTCGGAGACGGAGCCAACGACTTCTGTCCGGCGACCTCCCTCGGGCCCCGGGACGTGGCTTTCCCAAGGAGGGATTTCCCCATGCACCGTCTGATCACGGAGACCCACGAGGCCATGCCTGGGGAGTTCAAGGCGGTCACGGTGCCGTGGGGCAGCGCGGAGGAGGTGGTGGCGAGGCTGAGGAAGCTGCAGGCAGAGTAGAGACAGACAGAGGAGACCAGTAAGAGGGCATGGTGACACTTTTAGTCATATTCTCAGGTAAAATAGTCCCAGAAAGTAATATTCAAGGCAATAGGCAATAGGCATAATTAAAACAGTTATAAGAATATACAAAATATTAAAGATTAGAAATTAACAAGCTAAAAATAAAAGCTATAGGATAGAAGCTAACATTGAATATAACACACAAGAGTAAAAGCTCTAGTGCAGTATAAGATAAATATTTGTTTTAATAAAAGGCAGCGGCAGGAAACAGGAAAGTTTTAAGCTTTGATTTAAAAGAACTAAGAGTTGGAGCCGGTCCTGCAGTTTTCTGGGAGCTTGTTCCAAATATTTGGTGCATAAAATGCAATGGTGCAATAAAATCATTTGTACTGTCAGTAAAAAAATAAATAGTGTCTGTCTGGCGTCCAGCCTGCACGTGCCTCAGTCCTCACGTTTTGGTCCGGAGGTCACTCAGATACCCAGTTTATCAGCAGCCGGTTAATGATTAGGGAGAGCTGCCACTATCACCCAAAGAGAGGAAATCAATCATAAATCAATTGTTTTGTAATAAAGAATTATTGAGAAGAAAGGGGTGTTTGCATAATAAATAGCCTTCTATGGGACGTGGTGCTTTCAAGTGTTGAATTGGGTCAGAAAAGCCTTAATAGCAATATTTAATATTATTATGGATGGTATAATGTCAACCGGTTGCTCTTTAATAACAAGTGTGTTTATTTATCTGCACTTTTTTTTAAATATGAAATTATAGTAAATAGAAAATCTGAGTAACACTGCCATCTGATGGGCATTTTAACAGATCTACAAGATGATCAAACAATATTTGTATCAACACAGAGAGTATATGTCTAATTTAGAAATGTATGACAGGTTTGTAAGAGTGTGTTTGTTTGACTTGTTTTATCAGTGTGTTGTGTCTTTACTGTGTAGGCCAGGCCTACTAACACCAGCAGGAATAAAGCCATCAACTGAAACTCTGTCTGTGTCTGAATGTATCATCAAACCTCATCAACTGAAACCCTGATTACATACATGCATCCGTACCATAGAAAGGCCACATTTTATATCTGAACATCAGTGCTTGTTTAAACGCTGTGCTTCACTTATCTGAAATTTTAGACCTAATTAGTTCCTGGCAAACCAACCATGCACACCACAATTATACATGAACTCTGCACAAGTTAACAGAGGTTTAAAGGTCCCATATCATGTTCATTTTCAGGTTCATACTTGTATTTTGTGTTTCTAATAGAACATGTTTACATGCTCTAATGTTCAAAGAACACATTATTTTCCTCATTCTGTCTGCCTGAATATACTGTTCCTCTGTCTGAAACACTTCGGTTTAGTGAATTTCAATGGAATTGAAACGGAATTGCATTGCTAGGCAACAGTCCATGTTTACTTCCTGCCGTGTGATGTTATTCACATACACTGCAACAGGAAATAAACTGGGACACATTTAGAATGTTCATGTTTAAAACCGTGTAATGGTCTAAATATTGTGACAATTTGTGCAATTTCTGAATACGGGCTGTGTGTATTTCTCCGTATATTGCGCGTTTTGATAGTTTAACAGTATTTATATAGCACTTAAACCTGCTTTATAATGTACAAACCTGAAAATCTCACTTTTTTACAATATGGGACCTTCAAAGTCCCATGAAAGATATAACAATAGAACACACTTTTGAAATCGGAGCTCTTAAAGTCATACGTTATTTAGGTTTTATAGTTTTCTGAGGGTCAAATTTGTCTTTTCAGTATTTACCATTAATTCTTATGGGCAAGTTTCTGCTTATACTGTAGGCCTGATACTTATGTTTTTTTTAATATTTAGATACCCACATAAATTATTAATTTTGCATAAATTAATTTAATTTTAGAAAGTTGTTCTAGAGTATACAGGGCTGAGGTTCAGGCTTCTTTATATTTGTACCCATAGGTAAATTTGGTTTCACTGCCATCCAGTGGTCACAGCGCGTAACTGCAGCCCCGTCCATATTTTAATAATAATAATAATAAGTTTATTTGTAGAGCACTTTTCAAGCACAAAGCACAAAGTGCTTTCCAAGGAAATTCACATAATGTACAACAGAATACACTGAAACACAAATAATTAAATAAAAACAATAGAATGGAAAAATAAAGAAACAAGCATATACATATTCATACAGTTACATATGCACATATACAAACATCAGCACACAAGCATACAAAAGACTAAAATTCATCTGATTGAAAAGCCATTTTATAAAAGTTGGTTTTAAGATCCTTAAGATATTAAAGGTCCCATATTATAAAAAGTGAGATTTTCAGGTATTTTACATTATAAAGCAGGTTTAAGTGCTTTATAAATACTCAATATACGGAGAAATACACACAGCAACTATTCAGAAATTGCGCGTTTGAAACAAGCCGTTTTTCTGGATTTCTGTCCATTTGTGATGTCACAAATATACAATATTTAGACCATTACACGGTTTTAAACTTGAACATTCTAAATGTGTCCCAGTTTATTTCCTGTTGCAGTGTGTGTAAATAACATCACACGGCAGGAAGTAAACATGGACCCAAACTGTTGCCTAGCAACGCAATTCAGTTGCATTCCGTTGAGTGCACTAAAACGAAGTGTTTCAGACAGAGGGTAAATACAGTATATTTAGGCAGCCAGAATGAGGAAAATAATGTGTTCTTTGAACATTACAGCATGTAAACATGTTATATTAGAAACACAAAATACAAGTATGAACCTGAAAATGAGCATAATATGGGACATTTAAGATTTCAGGTGAATGAATTAAAAATACAACTTTTGTAATGTAATGTAATTTAGGGTCGTTGAAGCGTAATTGTGTTTTAAAAGGTTGACACTGTATCGAGGAGCCTGCTTCTGGTGTAACACCTCTAAGTGACCGATGGGAGTCGATAGTGAGTGTACGCTCACCGCCCTCATTGCAGTAGTAGAAGAAGAAAGCCGGAAGTAGAGTCTGGTGCGCATGGCGCTATTTGGAGAATTATTTATCTCCTGAATAACGTGAAGCTTTGCACACCTTTATCTCGTTTTTTTACAATAATCTTTGCTGACCGCATTACAACAGAATACAGGTAAGTTGTTTTTGCTGCCTGTGAGTTACAGTTTAGTGCTTTAAACTAAAGATGAACAACAACGTAGCTGAAACGTTTCCTCACTCTCATTCATTGCATGTTAGCCGGCTAGCATGCTGCTAGCTTTAGCTCGCTAATAACATTGCTAGTACAAGAACATGTGCAGTTTATAGACATTAGAAGACTTAACTCACTTCAGTCAAATTTTAGTTTAAGTTCTTGCCGACCGAAAAGCATCTGAAAGCTTTGATGAATAGCTCACTAAACTGTGGTGGTGCATGTTATGCTAGGTGCAAAGTTAGCATTGGCTTTGTAAGTAGTGAATTGGTATTGTGATTAAGTTATATTATAATTAATGAATTGGTATTGTGATTAAGTTATATTATAAGTAATGAATTGGTATTGTGATTAAGTTATATTATAATTAATGAATTGGTATTGTGATTAAGTTATATTATAAGTAATGAATTGGTATTGTGATTGAGTTATATTATAAGTAATGAATTGGTATTGTGATTAAGTTATATTATAAGTAATGAATTGGTATTGTGATTAAGTTACATTATAAGTAATTAATTGGTATTGTGATTAAGTTATATTATAAGTAATGAATTGGTATTGTGATTAAGTTATATAATAAGTAATGAATTGGTATTGTGATTAGGTTATATTATAAGTAATTAATTGGTATTCTGGATTGATAACAAATTTATATTTTGATAAGGATAATTATATCAATAATTAATTAAAATTTCTGTATGACACAGATTAAAGGTAATAATTATAGTCAGAATAATTATAATTAAGAATAATTATAGTTAGACAAATTTAGGAAAATTTAATTAGACTATATGTATGCCTCAATAAGTAAGCTGGTTAATAATCAATAATTGACTTATGGAGATGGGGTGGGATTAAATAAATGTAAATCAAGGCATCAAGTGTTTGACAATTTATTTTTCTTATGCTTTTCATTGAATGTAAATACTAATTGTTTCTGACTGTCCACTTATTGGTATGATCATTATTTTTATTTTTTTGTATTCTATATTTTCGAAATAAATTTTGAAATGAAATGAAACGTTAAGTTGAAAAACAAGGAAAGCCTAATTTACAATGCAAATCAAATTTTCCCGCGAACATGACTACACTATTGGTGTACATTGACTCACACAGCAACACTTAGACATAACACAATATAACATTTAGTTAATTAAATCTAATTAAATGTTAAACTATTCTAGTTGTATCGTCTCTCCACATTAGATAAATATAGTTTGGTATTTCATTTCCACTTATGTTTCAACAAAAATGTTGTAGCATTGTCTTATGGCATTGCATCTCATCCATATATTGGCTTTAACAAATAAACAAAACCAACTAATATTCATTAACACATTGACAATTTTTCCACTTTTGCAATTTTCTTAATAGTGTGTTTATTGTCAATACTGTATATACTGCTCCTATTTTTATATTTCCTTCTATGTAAATGGTTTATATTTTGTTTCACTTTGTTTTGCTCTTTTTTTACTGTGTTAGCTGATGCATCTTGTTTTTTGCACTATCCCTTTTGCTGCTGTACACTGCAAATTTCCCCACTGTGGGACTAATAAAAGAATATCTAATCTTATCTAATCTTAACCCTATTTTAGTTCTCTACAAGATGGAGGCTGATCTGTATGACGAGTTTGGAAACTATATCGGTCCAGAGCTGGACTCTGACGATGATGAAGATGATATGGATGCAGAGGACAGAGATGTTGACGAGGTACTCTTCTAAAATCAGTGTTGCACAGTTACGACTAGGTATTACTTTTGATAGTTTATGTTCTCACATGTCATGTTAATAACTCTCTTGTTGTGCAGGGTGATGAAGATGATGAAGATGAGCCTGCTGATGCTGATGAGGATGTCCCCGGTATGGAGGTGGTCCTGCACGAGGACAAGAAGTACTATCCCACAGCAGAGGAGGTTTATGGGCCCGAAGTGGAAACTATTGTCCAAGAGGAGGACACACAACCTCTCACAGGTTAGATACAAATAACAGCATTGCCTGTGTTGGCAGATTTATATTAAAGTGAATCACATTTGGTTGCTTAATCCGCATGATTTCAAGTATTTCTAATGGTATGTGACGGATGCTAATAAGTCATTTATGCTGTTAAGTTACACACAAACACTAGTGTTTTCTCTCCACTCCAGAGCCTATCATCAAGCCTGTGAAGAACAAGCAGTTCACCCTGATGGAGCAGGAGTTACCCGCCACCGTTTATGATATGGAGTAAGTTATCTACATGAATAGACACATGATGACCTGTTTTTATGCCTCCGCGCCGGCAACATTACGGTCTCGGGTTGTCCGTCTGTACCAATCTCGTGAACACAATAACTCAGGAACGCCTCGAGGGAATTTCTTCAAATTTGGCACAAACGTCCACTTTGACTGAGGGATGAACTGATTAGATTTTGGTGATCAAAGGTCACTGTGACCTCACAAAACACATTTTTGGCCATAACTCAAGAATTAATATGCAAATTATGACAATTTCTCACAAATGCCTAAAAGGATAAAATTATGACGCGATGACATTTTAGACAGACATGGATGTAAACTGCAACTTGACTGGTTAACAGAGCCACACAACCCAGGGTAGCACTGCTACGCTCACAGCTGTACTGTTATCTTCATACTTGCTGTCAGTTCGTCACACACACACACACTCTCGCTCTCTCGCTCTCTCTCTCTCTCTCGCTCTCTCTCTATAGTTATTCCTTAAGGGAGTTCGCTACTTGTATGACACATATTAGTTTAAAAAACATCTTAAAAATAATACTTACAAACAATACTAAATACATAATTCCTCATTGCTTAGGGCTTGCCGGGAGTCAATTTAGGCACGGCGGGCTGTCAGACTTGCAATACACTGGCGGAAAACCTGCAACCGCGATGTGGTAGTTCTAGTTTTGCCTAAAAAGTCTGAAGATGCAAATGTTCATCCAGATCGTAACTGGTACAACAGCACTCTATTCGATCTTCTGTATTTCCCTGTACATATCTTCCATTTGCACGTGTTTGCTGTGTGTCCTTCAAGCTGTGTTAACCCTCCTCTCTCTTGGCAGATTCCTTGCAGATCTGATGGACGGTCCTGAGCTAATCCGAAACGTCACCCTGTGTGGTCACCTTCACCACGGCAAGGTTAGAGCCTGCCTTATGGCTGCCTCTGGCTCAGTTTATCTTTTAGCTGCGTACTTCTAGTCAGGGCAGTGTTTCCCCTAGGTCGACTGCTTTGGCCTGGCGGATGTGCCAAAGGGAGTGGGGGTGTGCGCTAACACAATTACACCACACCAAATCAAAATCCACGTGAACCACTCTTCACATGGGCATTAATTAGATCAACCGCACAGCACTTATTTAAAAAGAAAATACGTCACCTTTAAAGCTGGTTTGTTCTTTACTCCTGATATTTCCTTCTTCCCAAAAAGTGGTGAAGAACCAGGAGCAAATGCAAGGACTTGAGTTTTCATTACAACTAAATTAGGACTGAGTGTTAACTGCATGGCAAATTAATCAGCACACAAGGCCAAATTGCCTCTTAAGTTACCATATGTCCGGTTGCTGATAAGCAATGTAGCGTTTAAAAGGCTAGATTTTAGATGGAGTCCAACGCATTCTTCCTCCACATAAAACACATATTCTCTGGTCTAGCTCCACTAAAAGCACAGAAAAAACAAATCCGGCAGCACGGTAGTGTGTCGGTCACTGCCGAACCTTTTTGTATTCACCGGTAGGCTACTGACAACGTTATTTTCACTTTAGATAGCAGACACTCGACTGTCCTGCTGTTATTGCAGACGTGAACTCACCACAGACTCTTACCTCGTTCATGGACTGGGGATTGGGGAAATACTAGAGATTATGTTTGGTGTTAATTTTGGAATTAAAAAAAAAAGAAGAAATTTGGCCTGGCGAGGGTTCCAGTTGGCGCTGGCGACACGCCATGCCTGTACAATTCTGGGGGAAACACTGCAGGGCTCTTCTGTGGCATTTTGCCAAAGAGGACGTGTTCCTAAGATGAAAAATTTAGGAGGATAGGAATGTTTTGGAGCATATGCTAATAACATGGCTGTACAACATGAACTCATCCGTGACTCATGGGGATCTAATAGATTTGTTTATTCTGTTCAGACCTGTTTTGTGGACTGCCTGATTGAACAGACACACCCAGAAATCAGGAAGAGAGATGATGTGGATGTGAGTATTGACTGGAATAATACATTACACATACAATAACGCATATTTGCAATTTATTACACTTATCTTCTGTATATGACGGCAGAAACTAACATGAAGTTTGACTTTTTCAGCTCCGATACACAGACATCCTCTTTACGGAACAGGAGGTGAGTGGTTTTGTTGAAGGAATTGTAAACATGTAAATATGATGCACAAAATTATACAGTTTAATTTGACAACTTGACTTAGTCTTTTAAAGCGGGGAGGTTACAGTTTTGTCGCTAGAAATGATCAGAAAATATGCTTTAAGGTGATAGAATCATGTTTCCCTTGCTTCTGAGGTGATTTCTAACTTGTGCTTTTTCCACAGAGAGGCGTTGGTATCAAGAGCACCCCTGTCACAATGGTCCTGCCAGACTCCAGAGGCAAATCCTACCTTTTCAACATCATGGATACACCAGGTATTGTGCACAACTGTATGCGTTGTTTACTAGGGATGCATGATATGCATTTTTTTTCAGCCAATACTGATAATTACCTGCTTCTCGTGGCCAATACCGATAACATAACCAATAATTTCACATTCTTGTATGTTATGAACAAGTTCATGACCTGTTTTTTATGCACACCTGAGGGTAAGAAAGGCTAACATGTATTGAGAAAAGATGGATGATTTAATAACTCATAGCTCTGACCTAACCAAATCTAACTGACATCACATAAAACAAATAACAGTTCTGACTCTTAAATGTCCATTTACTTTTTGTAGTAAAGTACATAAAAAAAAAAACTATGAAAAACATCCACACCGGCAACGACATGCTTGGCTCTCTAGTCAGCGTGCTGCACTTGTTCTTCTATTTCTTCTGTGTTTATTGGCGGGTCGCAAACCAAGTTTACAAGGTACATACCGCCATCTACTGTATCGGAGGGTGTAGATCCTGCGATAATTTATCGGCTGTAATTTCATTTTCGGAAAAATATATCAGATACATTTTCCATTATCTCCTTCGAAGGTCACGTGAACTTCTCTGACGAGGTCACGTCCAGCATCCGGCTCTCAGACGGTGTCGTCCTCTTCATAGACGCAGCAGAAGGAGTGAGTCACTTAGTTTTTTTCTTTCTTGATCTCCCATCCCTGCACTCTCTCTGCACATTTGTCAACGTTCTTCAACCTTCAATATAATCAACACCTTTGTGTTTCTCTGCCCAGGTGATGCTGAACACAGAGCGCCTGATCAAACACGCCGTTCAGGAGCGTATGGCCATCACCATCTGCATCAACAAAGTGGACCGGCTCATCGGGGAGCTCAAATTGCCTCCCACAGATGCTTATTATAAACTTCGCCACATTGTGGATGAGGTCAATGGTTTGCTCAGGTAACACTTGAAACCCATAACGTCCACAGTGTCTGTCGTGCAACATATTGAGGAGAAAAAGTGACAAAATCAGACACTTCATGGTCGGTCATTTCTCTTCTCAGCACATACTCCACAGATGAGAACTTGGTGGTGTCTCCTCTCCTTGGAAATGTGTGCTTTGCCAGCTCTCAGTACAGCATCTGTTTCACTCTGGGCTCCTTTGCAAAGATCTACTCGGACACCCATGGTAAGACTTGTCAGCACATTCTCCCATAAACTGGCACATCCTTTTCTCATCTCATGCCTAATGCAGTTAATGAGGTATTAACTAACTCCTCTCTTTGTGTTTGCAGGTGACATCAACTATAATGAGTTTGCCAAGAGGCTTTGGGGAGACATTTATTTCAACCCCAAAACGTGAGTAACTCATTTGGATTTGAACAGAATGCTAATATTTAATGCAAAGCCATCCTCCTCTTTTAACACATTCTTATGTTTACTGCCATCTTCTCTTTTTTTTGTTCAGTCGCAAGTTCACAAAGAAAGCTCCCAGCAGTAACTCTCAGCGCAGCTTTGTGGAATTTGTCCTGGAGCCTCTCTACAAGATCCTCTCACAGGTTGGACACCACTAACATACATGTTATGTAACGAGGCAACATGGCTGGCTCAATACTTTCAAGGCCTCGTCAGGCTCCGGCTGAGTTGCAGACCTCGGTGTGTAATCCTCACCCAAATCCTCTTTGTGTGTAGGTGGTTGGGGATGTGGACACATCTCTCCCCCGAGTCCTGGATGAGCTGGGGATCCACCTGACTAAAGAGGAACTCAAGCTGAACATCAGACCCCTGCTGAGGCTGGTCTGTAACCGCTTCTTCGGAGAGTTCACTGGTACGGCGTCATTTGTTTTTATCTATCCTTTTCATTTTGTTTGTGTTGGTATTTTTTTAATCATTTTGTTATTTTATATGAATAACTGTTTTTTTTTATTAGGGGTGGGAATCACCAGAGGCCCCACGATAGGATATTATCATAATACTTCAGTCATAATATGATCTTATTGCGATTTTAAACATTTTTGCGAAATGCTGAGTATATTGATGGGATATATTGCGATATATTACCTTTTTCAACTGCAAATTTTGCAGTTTGTCAACATCTGTTTTATCTAATAAGACACTCATTCACATATCTTGAGGTCAGAGGTCAAGGGGACCCCTTTGAAAATGGCCATGCCAGTTTTTCCTTGCCCAAATGTAGCATAAATTTGGAGCGTTATATAACCTTCTTTCATGACAAGCTATTATTACATGGATTCTTTTGGTTTTCTGGTTTCTTATGATGCCAGTATCTTCACTCTAGCTTTAAAACTGAGCCCACTACAACCTAAAAATTTCAAGTTCAGTTAATGTGTTAAAGAAATTTGTGACGTTAATACAAATTTGTGTTAATGTGTAATTATTGCGTTAACTTTGACAGCCCTAATAATAAAAGTTCTATACTTGACATCCGTGTATCAATACAATAATGCCACACAAAATATTGAGATACTATACTGTATTGTTTTTTTTTTCCCCACCCTAGTTTTTATAAGAACTATATGAATAAAGAGCTAATAACAATACTGCAAAGACTCTCATAGGCACTTTATTTGTCTTGCTGCTTTACTCAATGTATCGGCTCCTGATTTTAATTTCTAAAGGTAAATGGTCATGCTTTGGTAAACATGTTAAATCAATGTAAAGTCATGCATGAATTTCTTCCCTGCAGGCTTTGTGGACATGTGTGTACATCACATCCCCTCACCACAGGAGGGTGCCAGGAACAAGATCGAGCACACATACGCTGGAGGTCTGGACTCAGACCTTGGGGAGTCCATGGCAGAGTGCGACCCTGATGTGAGTATAATTGAAGCGGAGCTGTTTATTGGCTGTTGAGAAGCAGAGACGCCAGTTAACTACAAATTGCTGCGATCTGTTTCTTGTCGTAGTCCGTAGTGTCAGTCCAGCTGCTCTTACAAATTAAGCCAACAGGCTGTTTTAATTAGCTTTAATTGAACGAGCTGTTAAATAAGCCAGTTTAAGACAATGCCGGACATTGATCACAGTTTTCCAAGTTCCATTAAAAGTCCTACTGCCTATTACGTAAGCCCTCGTATATTTCTTTAGGAAGAAATGATACCTTCAGTGTAGTAAGACTTTCCTGCCCTATTTTCTATCTCTCTTATCCCTCTTTCCTGCTCACCTCATGCCTCTTATCCTCAGGGTCCTCTGATGTGCCACACCACTAAGATGTACAGCACAGAGGACGGGGTTCAGTTCCATGCGTTTGGCCGGGTGCTGAGTGGGACCATTCAGGCGGGTCAGCCCGTTAAGGTTTTAGGAGAGAACTACACCCTCGAAGATGAGGAGGACTCCCAGGTCTGCACCGTGGGCCGTCTCTGGATTTCAGTTGCCAGGTACGCTGCAGGCGTTTGGTTTCCTAAAGCCCCTTTCCCACTGGACAAAAAACCCACTAACATCTGGTTTACGTCTTTAATGGGAAAGGTTACAATCGGTATTCATTACGGGACAAAGTACTGCAGTAGTCACTGTATTTACCGGCTCCAGCTTCGATCGGCAGTGATGGAAACATGACACCCAGTGGACACACTAAAGTGAATATATAATGAATGTAATCAGGGATTTGGACTATTATTATTATTTATTAAGGTAAAAAAAAATACGATTAATATGCTCTCCTCAAAGCCACCAGACTCCAGTTAGATAACAGTCATTTTACATCGCTGATCATCGTAAAACACACTTCATTCAAACTCGACAGAAACTAAATAAAACTCATCAAAACTGTCTTTGATAGTCTTTCCACTGTTCCAACTATCAGGTTTGATAGTTTGAAGAGAAACTGAATAAGTGACAGACATAAAAAGAAGTAACCACCGTAACGTTGTTACTGTTTATTTAACCCTGCTTTGGGTACCGTTCAGGGCAAACGTGACATTGAACGTGACGTACCCAGAAAAAAAAAGTCTATCGCCTATTTTTTGTATATTTTCTTGCATTTAAAAAACCTGCATATGCACACTAATTTTGGTGGAAAAAGCGTATAAGTTTGTAGAGCCAGAAATCAATAATTGTTTGAATTAAATCTTACTGTGAACATCCACATTTTTAGATACCAAATTGAAGTGAACCGAGTTCCTGCTGGCAACTGGGTTCTCATCGAAGGTTGTGACCAGCCGATCGTCAAGACGGCCACAATCACAGAGCCCAGAGGAAACGAAGAGGTGAGACTTGAGACAGAAACCCCACTGAGACTTTTAAAAACATCTTATGAGAAACAGCATAGTGACATTTTTTACTTCCCTGACAGGCTCAGATTTTCAGGCCGCTGAAGTTCAACACAGCATCAGTCATTAAGATTGCAGTGGAGCCCGTCAACCCATCAGAGCTCCCCAAAATGTTGGACGGACTGAGGAAGGTCAACAAGAGCTATCCGTCTCTCACCACAAAGGTATGTCACCATAAAAGTACAGTAGTGGGTCCAGTAACAGGCTTTCAATCTAACTATAAAGCAAGGAATCTCTGTCTGTCTGTGGATATGTCCTTCATATATCTCGAACTATTAGTCTGATCTACCTCACACTTGGCGGGATAAATGAACGATAGGACTCTGTACAGCAGTGGGGGCGGGGCTTCAGGCCCCTACATGCTGCGGCTCATTGACTGCAGTTCACTTCTGTGGCTGAATTTACAAATATTACAACCAAACTCTTCTTTGCTTCACGGCAGATCTTGAGAACGCTGCAAGTAGCACTTCCAGGGGCCGAGCTATTGGCCTGTTCCGAACGGGCATGCGCTTCAAATGGCCAATCCCCAAAAGGGCACTGCACTAGTACTTGTAAATTTAAATCCCTGTAATACAAGCTGAATACACTACTAAGTAACTAAGTAATAACTGAGGCCTAGTTCACAGGCACATGGGTGTTTTTCCTCCTTTTAAAAACAAAATAATCATGTCCACACAAGCACTGTTTTAAAAAAACACACACACTAGGGACGTTGGCCAAGTCTGCCATTCATGGATGTATTTGACGCCGCTGCACGACATGTCGCCTCATTAGTGACACTTCACAAAGGAGATAACTGCAGACACTTTGATGTTACAAGCCAAAAACTCCCTGTCTACATGTCAACACTGAAAACCGAGTTTCTGAACATCTTCAAAAGCTCAATTTTCAGTGAGAGTCTGGGTGTGGATGAAAGGCCAAAACTCATAGAAAAAGCTACTTTTACAAAAGAACCCATATATGTGTCTACTAAGCTAACCAGCTTAGTTGCCTCTTATAATGATTTTCTGGAAGAAAAAAAAATACAAATATTGATCCTGAAGGAAGGACAAATATGAAAAGTAAAAACTGATCTCACCAATAATTGTGTAGCTACTAATTAGCTTAATTGACCATTTGTATGTGTTTGTCTTTCAGGTGGAGGAGTCTGGAGAGCATGTCATCTTGGGCACCGGAGAGCTCTACCTGGACTGTGTCATGCACGACCTGCGGAAGATGTACTCTGAGATCGACATTAAAGTAATTCTTCTCACTGCTTACAGATAACAGCCGTAACTTGAAGGTACCACACAGGAAGTGGAGCCTTTGGTTTCTTTGTGTAATTGTGCTCCTCTTCGTCCGCAGGTTGCCGACCCTGTCGTGACTTTCTGTGAAACGGTTGTGGAGACATCATCACTCAAGTGCTTCGCTGAAACGCCGAACAAAAAGTGTGTTACAAACATAATATTTTTAGATCTTTTCCACGCATACAATGAAATGAGTGCAATTACAAGAAAGTGTACTTTGCTAGATTATTAATATAACCAACACTCACAGCTCTTGAAGTTTCTCATTTCTGATACGAGCTGTTATTAAGACTGTTAGATGTTGTATTTGTTGTTGGGGAGTTCATTTTGTGCACAGTTTGGAGTCACTGTCAGTTAGTCCTTCCCTTTGGCCGACCCAGTCTCCTGTAATGAGTGATTGACAGCTGCGTGATGTGATTGACAGGAATAAGATTACCATGATTGCGGAGCCCTTGGAGAAGGGTCTGGCTGAGGACATCGAGAACGAAGTGGTGCAGATCACGTGGAACAGGTAAGATGTAGAAGAAATCACCATCACACTCCCACGTATTAATCCTGTGATCTCTTAATTATTCAAATGATATAATGTGCCTTTCATGTTAGACGTGTCTGTAGATTTCCCCCCATTCCAGTCTGATATGGTAGTAGCCGTATTCATTTCTCCATATATCGGAGCCATTCTGGCTGACCATTCGTTTCATTATTCCCTCGGTTAGCAGGGATAAATGAGCCGGCATGTGAGGTTCTTTAATTAAATGCTGTCATTGAAGAAGGTAGAGAGATATAGAAATGCCCAAGGCTGAAAGAGTCATTTAAAAAGAGCAGTTATTGGATTTGTGGGTAATATTCCTAATTCCATAGGTGCGTTACCCAATTTTTTACAATTTATCATGCATGGACCAAGATGTGCATACCATCATTTTTAATTTTTAAGTTGGATGTGGAGGTGACCACCATGTGTTGCTATTTGATAACAGTGCTTTAAATTAGTCTGGTGTGTCTTTTTTCATGTATTTTTTAATTTAATTTAGGTCTAATGTTCTTTAGTTTTAAGTTTTGAAACCTGTCAGTACTGACAGTAATCGTGTATTTCTGTTTCACCATGTCAGTTTGAAGAGGGGCACTAGGAACTGAGTGTAAGAAATGCTAAATATAAAAGCAATGTTAATAACGTTCATTTTTTTTAATGCCACTAATTTTTAAAATGCATTAACGCGATCAATCTTTCGGCGGTTTTAAAGCTTTTAAAACCGTTTTAAAGCTGGAGTGAAGATACTGGCATCATATGAAACTATAAAACCTAATAAATCCATTGGTCCCTTGACCTCTGACCTCAAGATATGTGAATGAAAATGGGTTCTCTGGGTACCCACGAGTCTCCCCTTTACAGACATGCCCACTTTATGATAATCACATTCAGTTTTGGGGCAAGTCATAGTCATGAGCGACTTTCAAAGGGGTGAAAATGGGTTCTATGGGTACCCACGAGTCTCCCCTTTACAGACATGCCCACTTTATGATAATCACATGCAGTTTGGGTCAAGTCATAGTCAAGTCAGCACACTGACACACTGACAGCTGTTGTTGCCTGTTGGGCTGCAGTTTGCCATGTTATGATTTGAGCATATTTTTTATGCTAAATGCAGTACCTGTGAGGGTTTCTGGACAACATTTGTCATTGTTTTGTGTTGTTAATTGATTTCCAATAAGAAATATATACATACATTTGCATAAAGCAGCATATTTGCCCACTCCCATGTTGATAAGAGTATTAAATACTTGACAAATCTCCTTTTAAAGTACATTTTGAACAGATGTGTGATAATCATGATTAACTATTTAAATTGATAGATGTACAGTAGAGCTTTTCTGTGTTTGAATATTTAATCAAAGCAAAGGAAAGCCTTCTGTTTATTGTGACAAGTGTGTGCTAAAAAAAAACCCTCCTCCGTATATTGATCAGATCACTCTCAGTAATTTAATCATGCACTAAAAGCATGCATGAATTTTCCCGTCCCTGTGACATGACGAGCATGCCTGAGTGAGTGTGTTCTGCTCGAGAGAGAGAGGCTTCCTGATGGTCCTCGGCTCATCTGTTAGACCATCTGGACCCAGCGGTGCCGGTGTGGAGTAGCGGTGCCAAAGAAGTGACATACTTCACACACCATTAAACCGAACCTTCGCTCTACTCATCCTCTTCCATTAACCCCTCTGCCCCCCGATCAACCAATCTCCTTAATGTTCCCGCTGACACAATGTGCAGACCTCCTTTCAACCAGTGGCTGTTCTGTTTCCCCATGGCAGGAAGAAGCTGGGAGAGTTTTTCCAGACAAAGTACGACTGGGATCTGCTGGCTGCCAGGTCCATCTGGGCATTCGGACCAGACACCACGGGACCGAACATCCTCGTAGATGACACACTGCCCTCTGAGGTGAGTTTTGTACCAGCCAGGCGGCTGACTCACGGCTGAACAGGGCTCTTTGTCTGGAGAAAGGTTTACGCTATTTGAATATTGACTCATTTGTGCTCAACAAATTACCTGTTTTATTAGATCAACAGTTCAAAACCCCCAAATATTCAATTTACAAACAGAAGAAGCAACAAATCCTCACACATGAGAAGCAGGATCCAGCGAATGTTTTTTGCTTGATAATTACCTTTTAACAAGTAATTGCTAATTAAAATTGTTGCTAATAAATTTTCTGTCATCTGACTTATCTGTGTTATAAATTCTAATCTAAAGTCACACACTTCTTTAACTCGAATGACAGTAAATATATTATTTCTAATTGATACTATATAAACACCAAACTAGGCCATCGTTGCCCGGTCAAACCATGTGAGTATCAATCATAAAACATTTGAGGTTGCCGTAAAATTAAAAAAAATCCATTCCTAAATGACGAGAAAGTGTGCGTCAGTACTTTTAAACTTTAGGCCAAATAACTGCATTTATTTACGTGTCCTTATCTACACTATACATTTAGTTACATCTGTTAATCGCACTGGAGTAACGGACGATAGTGTACAGATCACCCTCCGCGCGGTTTTTCACGCATTTGAACCGCTGATTAATTACACAGTTTAACCATGATAGTGTGAAATAAAGTTTTACCGCCGATCGTTATTGGCTGATATTAAGTAAAATATGCAATCGGGAGATCAGCTTTAATGCTTTCTGGTTACCGATCCCTGATAATGCTACACTTACGATGGCAGCACCGGAGCTAACAGCTAACGTATATTATGATGCTATATGCTGCTATAACAAAACAAAATGACAACAACAAACAACAAAAACGTCGACGATAAAAAAAAAAAATGTGATCGGGGCATCTCTAAAAGTTATATTTGCTCCCTTTTTTTCTTCTAATCCGATCCGTGATTCAAAACCGTGACACGATACGAACCGTGAGTTTTGTGATCCGTTGCATCTCTGGTTAGTCGGGATAAGGATTACACAAGGCTACGGAAGTCTTTGAGGTTTTGCTCAATAGCACATCCCATCAGAGAATAACTGTTTTTTAACTTGATGTCTTTTTTCTTTTCCTGTGTAGGTGGACAAGGCGCTGCTCGGCTCGGTCAAAGACAGCATCGTTCAGGGCTTCCAGTGGGGCACCAGAGAGGGGCCTCTGTGTGATGAGCGTAAGTTCTCTCGTCATTCTTTTTACCCCTGACTCGTTTTGATTATAGGAATGAAAATGTGTTTTTTTTGTACTGCCATTGGTGCTGGAATTTCCTCTTCACCAGAATGTCAAGCATTACGTGTGCCTTTCCTCGTCAGTGTTATGTCGCCATAACTCAGTGTTTCTGCCGCCCTCAGCCATCAGGAATGTCAAGTTTAAGATCCTTGACGCGGTCATTGCTCAGGAGCCTCTCCACAGAGGAGGAGGCCAGGTCATCCCTACAGCCAGGAGAGTGGTGTACTCCGCTTTCCTCATGGTGAGATCATCCTCCCTAAGCCTATTCTTCCTCCTCATCTGCCATTAGCTCCTCCAGAGTTGATTTTCAGCTTCACTTTCTTTAATGTTCCATTACCATGATTACGGTTCGGATATATTGCTGACGTGGGTTCTTTTTAATTGTAGTGCGATACCATTCCTCTCTCACAATTTGGCGTCTTTCCTCTACTCCTTTGGCTCTTTCACTGCTCTTATGATGAATTCATGGGCCAGCTGTACATGGGTTGGCCATACAGTTTATCCAGGCTTTTGTCCTCCCTCTAATGTGTGGTCTTCCTTGTGTCACAGGCCACTCCGAGGTTGATGGAGCCTTATTACTTTGTGGAGGTTCAGGCTCCAGCTGATTGTGTATCTGCTGTCTACACAGTGCTGGCTCGAAGAAGGTTGGTATACTCTGTTTATCCTGAAAACTAGTATCAACCCAGCAGAAATGTAATGCATTGACAATATTCCCTGATATTAAAATACAGCAACTTCAGTTTTTAAAAATGTGGTTGTGCGTTTGTCATCCAACAGGGGTCATGTCACCCAGGATGCGCCTATTCCAGGCTCTCCTCTCTACACCATCAAGGCGTTCATCCCGGCCATCGACTCCTTCGGCTTTGAGACAGACCTCCGCACACACACACAGGGACAGGCCTTTGCCCTGTCTGTGTTCCACCACTGGCAGGTAAACAAACAGCTTTCTTTCTTACATTAGCCAGATGTTTCCTTCCAGATGAACCGAATCAATGCAAATATATTAGAAGTTGGGCTCCTCAAGATAAACACTTGGCGATGCTGATTCTCTAGTCGGGTGCCATTAGGCCTGTCGCAATAACTCATTTTGTTGGACGATATGTTGGAGATAATTGCGATAAATTATATTATTGTCATTTTAAGACCATTTTATGCCGCTGATATAATGAGAATATAATAGCACAATAATGCAAGTATACCCATTTAAAAAGATAATCAGACATTGGAATTGGAATGTGGAAAAAAAAAATATGAAAGTATCTTAAATAAATAAAATAAAACCACACAACCAAAACAATAACATCCCTGTACAGTCTACCCTGTAGAGTAATACACCTGCTATGGATAAGTACATCAGTATACATCCCCACTTCAAAACACCTGAACCCTCACTTTAAGCTAGGTTAACCACATCCTGACTCCAGCTCTA
This sequence comes from Sebastiscus albofasciatus, assembly GCA_916701655.1. Classification (NCBI taxonomy): domain Eukaryota; kingdom Metazoa; phylum Chordata; class Actinopteri; order Perciformes; family Sebastidae; genus Sebastiscus; species Sebastiscus albofasciatus. The sequence continues at coordinate 39,241 of CAKAOI010033824.1, forward strand.
TACATACTCCTAATCCCACTCTCTGGAAGAAAGCAAATGTGAATTTCCCAAAACGTTGAACTATTCCTTCAAAGACACAAAAACATGGTTTGCTTTCAAAAACAACTTGTTTTTTTAAAAAAGAAATCTGATAGATTAGAAACACAAAATTCACATGAACATAAAATTAAGGTATGTGTACAGTTTCATTTTACAAGAGCATTTTACCCCATCGTACCTCAAAAACATTTTTATTATTTGTTATCATTATTTTATCATTATTTTATTATTATTTTTATATATTTTTTTTTTTACATTTTATTAAATTGATTTGTTTGTATTTTGCTTAAGTTCACCCCACATTGATCTACACATGCTCTCCCCAGTGGTACGAACAGAATGTTCTTTTAGATTCAATTTCCTCTTAGGTTTTAACCCCCATTCTGTCTTTTTAGTGCAAATTCCTATTTTATTTTACTATCGCTGTAATGCAGCTCAGCAAGGACACACTGTCCTGGGAAACAAGATGAGGGAAATTTGTACTAAAAAGACCGCAACTCAGAAGAATAATACTCACTGGGTTTGACTAACTGGCCGCTCGTAAGCCTCGTATTAGCTTCAAAATAACTGAACTTTGAAATGCATTTTTGAACACAAAGACAGTGGATTTTGTCCCACATCTCTTCCATTGGAGACTCATTAGAAAGGGACCTCTTCATGGCCAGTTTGGAGAGGAAGGTGATTGCAGCAACTAATAACTCTTCCAGTACTACATGTTGGCATGGGATCAATGTTTTGAGGTAGACTTGGGTTATTCAAAGTACCTTTTGAGGTGGCAGTGCATCCTTAAATTTGGTATCCTTCTGTCACTCGTACACATGCTAACATGCACAAATACTGTCGCACGTTTCCTTACTCGCATGCATCAACTCTCACGTCCAGAACTGTGGCAGCTTGTACAGCAGAGTGACCATCCTTGTGCACATGTCTGCCACTCTGGCTAAATTGCTTTTGATGTGGAGTGTTGAGTCATTAAGTTTTAAGTCTAATGTAGCTGTCTCTGTCTGCCATGTCTGACATGTGTTTGTGTCTGCACTCTGCAGAGCTGTGTCAGTGAAAATTAACTCCACTTAGGGAGGATTAATACTTTACAGCAAAGTCAGTCATCTGGAAGGAAAAACAAGGTTTTCCTCAGTGCAAATATTTAATGTTTTATCCCCTCGAGGTGAAAATTCAAGTGTTAGACAAGAGAGTAGACATGAATTATTTATTTACATGCTTGTCCAAACACTGTAAAAGATTTATTATAGAGTGATCCTTTGGGAACATGCAGAATAAATGAAAACCAGTTGACTATGCAGAACCACAGATTGGTCCAGCTTGTATTACCACATGTTTTACAGTAATGTTGTTAGGGCTGAGCAGTATATTGACATTTATCATCTATTGTTTGACATTGTGGTTGTGTCATGGGATATTTTAGGTACAAATCATGACACACAATTTGTTTTTATAAACTAAATATGAAGCAAAGCAGTTACCAACGCAGGGTTCACACTGGAAGAGGAAGCGGCGCAAATTTTGGAGAAGTGCTGCCCGCGTCCTTTCGGTGCCCGTGTAAACCTATTGGGCTGTTCACGAAGGACGCACCACAGAGCTGATTTGTGATCTTCAGCGATAGTTTAGGCGTCTGGTCTATGTTTTCCGCACACTGATAATCTACCATAAACAATATAAATGATCTGATTCTGATAATGATCAAACAATTTGCATCCAACGCACGCTTTTGACTTCCCTCCCTTCTCTCACTGCTGTTCTCCCAGAGTTTCAATTCCCCCAATTCCCTCCCCCGAATCAAATTTCAAAATCCATCCACTATATTTATCAGAAATAGCAAAGTGTCACTGCTGTTTGTGATCGTGGTTTTTAAAATACATAATCCACATATTTGCAAGTTGTGTCAAAACAGAGAGCGAGCGTGTGGAGCTGACAGATAGCTCTATGGGAAACAGCAGAGGAGCAGAATCGCTTGTTGACCGGTGCGGAGAAATGCGATTCTGGTGTGAACAGCCAGTTCTCTGCTCGCGCAGCGCTTCTGCTTCCGCTTCCAGTGTGAACCCGGCAACATAAATCAGATTTCCCCTGGGGTTATTCCTGAAATGTTTTGTTAAAGTCAGCTAGAATAGACAGTTCTATTTTGACTTCCTGTCATCGTGCGGTTCAGCATGATGATTTATTTCCATACACCTTTTCCGAGGTCGTCAGTCCTGTACAGAAAATACCTTCCCCCCTTTTTCCCACCCACCCCGGGGTCCACTGCCAATCACCTCCCCAAATTACATTTTTCTAAAGGGCAGCTACAGTTTGAACCTGATACAATCAACACTCTGAGGCTACATCCACACTTAAATGTTTTCGTTTTAAAACGCATTACTTTTGCAGCGTTTATGTCTAGCGTTTATGGCTTTGTCTGAACGGACAGAAACGGAGACCTTTGAAAACGACGACGCAGACACCCACCTTCGTTTCTTGATTCAGTCTTATCAGTCATGATGTGTTCTTCCCTGATTCATCACACCCGATCACGTGAACCTTTTCTTCGAAAACAAACAACCTCAGCCTCGACCGCCAGTAGTTAAATTCTGCATTTTATAATGCTACTACTGCCTACAAGTGCAGGAGGTTTTAAAACGAAAACGTATTAGTGTGGATGTAGCCTGAATCTTCTCCTTTGCTCTGGGCTTCGACGGACATTATTCCTGTCGTCACATATCGATTAAGCTGCCATAGAAAATAAGAATAACATGGGAGTCCCTGAACTGTGTTGTTTGCCCCATTACACTCATAGGCTATGTGTTTCCTCCCTCATTAGTTTGATTATGTACTGCCAGTATTGGCATGCAAACAGCACAGTGTTGAGTTACGGTTGTTAGCAGCTCTCATCCATCTGTTGATTGGGCTTCAGCCACTCCATTGATTACTTTTTCCCTTTTTCCTCCCTTTAATCTTTCCCCAAGGCTGGGAACATCTCATTTAGTCCATCCTACCCGCCATTTTCCAGATTCAGCATTCCTTCTCTCTTTGCATTTAGGGGAAATGTATCACCTATGAGCTTCTTAAGATAATGGATTTATTGAATCATTTTAAAAGCCTGTGAAGGCTTCTTCTAACTCAACCTGCTAGCATTGCATTGATGCTGCGTTGGTCACAAACTGAAGCAGTGACAGCACGTTGCTTTTTCCATCATGTTGATGGACGCACTCCTGACTCAGTAACAATGGGACAGACGCGCAACTGAATCAGATATGTAGTGAAAGGTCAGAGCCACCGTTAGAAGTGTCCACTCAGTTTGTTAAAACTTCAAATTGGATGTGTGTTTCATGTTGTCCGACGGTTTCTCAGATTGAACGTACCTTTCTGAGATTTAGCTGCCATTCGCTCCTTCTCTCTGGGTTAACTAGATTTCATGTTTCCTTTCAGATCGTCCCCGGTGACCCTTTAGACAAGAGTATTGTGATCAGGCCTCTTGAGCCTCAACCTGCCCCCCACCTGGCCAGAGAGTTCATGATCAAGACCCGAAGGCGCAAGGTGAGTCTTCTGTCTGCCTGTTTATCACTCCACAGTTCGTCCCATTGGAATTATAAGGTTCGATCTGACATTTGTCAAAATGTATTTATTTACATTTTTATTCTGCGATAACTTATTAACACAACGTGAGGTGTTGTTTTTTTGTTGTGTGCATTTTTTGGACTTTCTATTTATAAAACAAAGGTTCTATTTCCAAAGTCAAAGGCTGCGGTCGAAAGGTCTTTTTTGCTTTGTTCCTAACTGAGTGACCTGGAAGTATCTAAGTAGCAGCCATGATAAGAGCTGGTCGTATTCTCTAAATGCTAAGGAAAGGTGCTTCAGTGCTTCCTTTCTTATCTCCTTTAGCATAGGATACACTGGAGCGTCCCTTTATGAAAGGAAAGGAGATAATACTGTCCCACAATTCCTTGCGGCCGCAACATTTAAAAAATAAACAAACATTATTTTCATACAGTCATATACTAATTCATGTTGACAAATATGAGTGGACAGTGACAACCATTTTTTTCTTTTTATTTCTATTTATTTATTTTGAGCGAATAAAAAAACAAAACCGTAACAATTAAAAAGAACAGTAAACATATAGAAAACTGTTAATAAACAAATAATCAACATAAATAAGGTTCTACCCCTTCTCCATAACTCAAACAATTAACTCAATATTTAATATATAAACATTGTGACTGGTAGCCTATATTCCTTTTTGTTAATTCAATTCAGAGCAAGTGAGATGGGGGGTGAGTGAGTGTATGAGAGAGTGAGCGAGAGACAGGGTGAGAGTGCGAGGGTGAGCGAGTGGGAGAGTGAATGAGAGAACAAGAGTGTGTGTGTGTGTGTGTGTGAGAGAGAGAGAGCGACAGTGAGTGATTGGGTGGGTGGGAGAGAGTCAGTGTGTGAGAGTGAGTAAGAGCAAGCGAGCGAGAGACACCCTCACTCACTGAGAGAAGAGCGAGATGGAGAGTGTGTGAGAGAGAGAGGGCAAGTGAGAGACAGGGAGAGAGTGAGTGGGAGAACAAGATTGTGTGAGTGAGTGAGTGAAAAAGATTGTGTGAGAGAGTGAGTGAGAGTAAGAGCAAGCAAGCGAGCGAGAGACACCCTCACTCACTGAAAGAAGAGGGACAGGGGGAGAGAGAGAGAGTGAGTGATTGAGAGAGAATGCAGATAGAACCTTATAATTCAAAGGTGGTGAGTTGGTGAATGTTTTACATAACTGATCTCCTGTGTTTGTTCTTCAGGGTCTGAGCGAGGATGTGAGCATCAGCAAGTTCTTCGACGATCCCATGTTGTTGGAGCTGGCCAAACAGGACGTGGTGCTCAACTACCCCATGTGAGACGACGACACCAAAACCTACAATGACAAAGAGAAAAGATTTCATCATAGATTCAGGTTACACAGTGGTTATCCTGGATCTCCAGAAACCCTGCGATCGCTATTTTATTAGCTTGTCTCCCATCTCCTACTGGAAGTCCCCCAACCAACAGTTTTAAAAGATCTGTAACAAAGGGAGATCACTGGATCAATCGTTGGATTGATGGAAACCATGAAATACACGTTCCTTGCTGTCACAGGAGACTTGTTGCTCTGTCCTTTGTGAAAGCAGCTGTGTCACATCTTTCTTCTTGTATTTTTATTTTTTATATGTACAAAATGTTTTTGTAGAATAAGATGACTTGGAAAAAACTTGGTTTGGATTGATCTGGCGTATGTCTGAATAAAAGTCTTTGTAATTCAAAAAAAGGCGTTTCATTTCTGTTATTTCTTAGACAATGAAAGAAACCACATCCTCACATCGATGCTACGTTTGAAGGCTTGTGTAGTTGAGATATAGAAGGAGTTAGTTGTCAGTTGGAAGGAGTGAGTGTAGTGGACTCAATTCCCGGTCTGTGGCTTGAGACTAGTGCTAAGTTGGAGCTTTGCTGGTGGTTTGAGTGATTGGTGTGTCTTTGAGACGCCGTGTGGGCGGTCACTGATGGACGGGCTGTTGGAAGCAGGCAGAGAGGACCCAAAGCTCAAGGTCACATGACTGGATAAAGGGGACAAGAAGGAATGATGCAGCATGTCTAAGACTCCCTTTACACCTGGCATTAAACTGCGTGTCCAGGTTGTATCTAGATATGATTTAACCTGATTACATTTGCACCTGGTATTAATGTGTGTCTACTGTGTCCACATGGAGATCCGATCACTCTGTCTGAAAGGGCTGAGAGGAAGCAGCCAGAGAGGTGGTGCGTAATGCCGACACATCAGCCTCAAAACGCCGCCGTTTAGGGGAGACAGGGCCCACAAACGTGACTGAGGTACGTCCACACGTACACAGGGATGAGCACAGATAGAGCGGTGGCGGCCGCGGTGATCTCTCTGCACAGTGGTCCAGTGACCGGCTGCCGGTTTAACCCGCACCTCACCCTTTGAATATTTCATAGGTTGATTACTTCCGGAGCCCAAAAAATGGTACAGCCGTAGCATTACGTATTTCCGTCCACATAGTAGTTGTAGGTGGATTGAAAACTTAACTGCATTATGATCGGATCATAATCCGTCCTCAATGTGTTTTGGGTTGCATTTACACCTGTACTTTCATGTTGTCAAAGACTATCCGATTGCAATCCGATTACTCAAAACTAGGTACTATCTGCTGTGAAACTTGTCACCTTGCATCGTAACCGACATGATTTCAAGCTGACCAATAGCCTCTGTGAAAGATGAAACTGACAACCTCTCAAGCCTGCGGGTAATAAGTATCTGATCGTCAAAACGTAGCACATACTGAGTATATAATCACTCCAAACAGCAGTGTTTAGCTACACTTCATGTCTTGTCACGAGCCTCGTCACGCCTTCAGAAGACCGTGGTGTCTGAACGGCACAGTCCTTCATCAGTCACCACTGACAATCCTCCAAACAGTCCTGGAGGTGATGGAGATGGGGAAGGTAGGAACGGGGACAGGAAGAGTCAAAAATGGCTTGAGCTGCTTTGACATTTGGACTGAATGTCAATTCTGTCCAGCGAGAAAACAGATTTTTTTTTTTATTTTAGCAGACGTGGGTAGGTGACAGGGGGATACTGTGCCCTTTTCAAATGCTTAGGGGAAGGAGAAATGAAGAGGCTGAGGAATATGCTGTAAACATGAACTCACCATTAGGAAGAGCTAAATACAGTGATGACATGACACTTTACTCATCAAGGTATTGACATGCAGATGCTTTCGGGGTTTGTGTCCTCTCACCTAGGCATCTGCTCTGACAGAATGTGATCAACTCTGCACATGTGTTAAGTAAATGTGCACTCAGACGACACGGCCCCGTCATTCCTCCCCTGTGCTGGCGTGAGCTGGGATCGTGCCTCGCCGAGGGCGGCGAGACGGATGGCAGCAGTTCTTGCCGGTCTGAACACAAGGCCCCGGAGCGCTCGTTACAATCTGTGGTCCCTGTGCTAAATATAGACAGGAGCAAGACTGCCTCGGTGTAGGGGCCGGCTAGGGGCACCCTCTTCCTCCTGCGAGTCAGGCCTTTTTCCATTCCACCGCCATCTGCCCTCAACCGCCTCATCAGTCACCTTTTCCTGCAATGAATCTGTCTTCTGCTCTTACCTCTCCCTTCATCTTGCCTTGTCTCTCTCTGCACCTGCACACCAATCTCTGGCCATGTCATGTGTCTGTGACTCAATCACGCTTGTCTCTTCCTGCTAACATCACAAGGAAGACCTTTCCCTCCAGAACACCCAGCCCAAAGTAAAGAAGCTACGGGCATGAAGAGTCAAGTCAGGCAATTTTATGCTGACAGTCTGCTTATAGCAAAGTAGTGGCCAGTTATACAAATCATTAGTAGATCTGCAGACTGAATGAGGATGACGAAGGTTGAGTCAGCCTGCAAACAATGTCACGACTCCAAAAAGGGTCTGCAAGTTGTGAATGACTTGAGGTAAAGTGAGAGTATATGGGTCTTTTTCAGTCAGAAGGTGATAGGGAGTTGGCTTGTTACTATCATAGATGGATTTCTGAACAGGCCTACCAGAATAGAGCCTCTGTATGAAGTGACTGTTAACGTTTATTGTTTGGAAAGTCAATAAAACAACTAGAAAGATATGCAAAATGGTTACAAAACAACTACAGTAAAGAGAAAAGCAAAGAAATGTGAAATGAGGTATAAAACGGTACGTAAAACCACTAAAAACAAGCACAAAACGATAAAAATGTCAGCCGGAGCTAATGGATCACACAGTTGAACTGTTTTTCCAAGGCTTTCACTCTTTCATTTGCCGTTTACTAGTGCTCAATAGTGATTGAAGCCACAACTTCAAAATCAACTCAACTCAACTTCAAAATTTTTCAACATGCTATACTATGACCTTTTTACCAAGAAAATTTTTGACACACTAAACTATGACTTTTTTTCATGAAATTTTTCAACATGCTATATTAACTTTTTCGACATTCTATATAAACTATGACTTTTTTTTCATGAAATTTTTCGACGCATTTTACTATGACTTTTTTTCATGAAATTTTTCGACGCATTATACTATGACTTTTTTTCATGAAATTTTTCGACGCATTTTACTATGACTTTTTTCATGAATTTTTTTTGACGCATTATACTATGACTTTTTTTCATGATATTTTTCAACATGCTACAATATTAACTTTTTCGACATTCTAAATAAACTATGACTTTTTTTCATGACATTTTTCTACGAATTATACTGACTTTTTGTCATGCAATTTTTTTAACGCATTTTACTATGACTTTTTTTCATGAAATTTTTCGATGCATTATACTGACTTTTTTTTATGAAATTTTTTGACGCATTTTACTGTGATTTTTTTTCATGAAATTTTTCGACGCGCTATACTGACTTTTTTTCATGAAATTTTTCGACATAATAAACTGACTTTTTTTCATGAAATTTTTCGACGCATTTTACTATGACTTTTTTTCATGAAATTTTTCGACGCATTTTACTATGACTTTTTTTCATGAAATTTTTCGACGCATTTTACTATGACTTTTTTTCATGAGATTTTTCGACGCATTTTACTATGACTTTTTT